>JBBYHH010282672.1:920-12687 GCA_038382905.1 Daphne laureola
GGCAGTCTTGACAGCCTGTTCCTGAGCAAACTTGACAGCTAATTTCATTAGCTTCTCCTTCATTTCTTCAAGGAGGATGTCTGCTAACTTAGATTGGGAATACAACTTCCCTAGCATTGAATCGAAATTTTCTTCATTCAGAGCTTCATATAGCTCGATGACTTTGAGTGTGATATTTTCTATGAGATAAGAGTTAATCACCCACTTGTCCCACTAATGGATAATCCATACCCTCTCCAGAACAGAGACATATTATTCCTGATCTACTTCATAGTGCGATTGAACAATCCAAGAGATTCGATAAATGACCAGAAAGTAGAATTCGGCATAGGGGATAACATTTTTTTGAGACTTGTGTTTGTTGAATTCAACAAACTTGTCAAAAGATTCCTTGACATTTTCTGGGATTGATCGGAGATCAAACATTTCTTTGCAAACCAGAGGTGAAACCAATTCGAAAATTTCTTTTGGTTTGTTTTAAAAAGGATCATCCAGGAATTCTTATTCTCCAAGTTCTGAATATTAAAAATTTTGTCTCAGACCTAGATATAATTCCAATATGAGTAAGCATGTTCATTGTATTCTACAGTTCTCGTTTATCTTAGTTTTTCTCATGTAGTTTTGGTTTATAATTGCTTTACTTTTTAGTTGCAGTCTAGCTCATCATCGGTTAGAGTTCTTTGACTTTTGACAAAAGAGACAAAACCTTTCCTGTTTTCTGTTTCCGGCATTATGTCGGGTGATTTAGAATAGAAAATCATTCCCTTCAAAAAAGAAAATTACTTGACGTTATATGTCAACATGTTTAAGAAACAAATCATTGATTAAATTCTGAAAAATAAATGGAACAATCTTTATGAGATGAAGGGAGTAATAATTAGGGTGTCTTTTTTTTTCTCTCTCTCTCTTTTTAGAAAACAATGTAATTATTTTTTACTGGTTTCTTTTTATTTTTCTTTGTTAGAATGGAATCAAAATACTGTTCGAGAACAAACACTACCAGGCTTAATAAAGGATAAATTAAAAGATAATATACTCCCTCAACTCTTTATTATTACAACATTTTTCTTTTTGGAACGTCACTAAATGTTTACAACATTTTCTTATTGAGTAAACTTTTTCTTAGTCTCAGTGTCAAAACTCTTTCTTAGAGTTACATTTTTCTAACTTCTATATTTCTCAAATTTTCTTAATCTTCGTGTCAAAACGAAACGTTGCGATAAATAAAGGACAAACAAAGTATTACTTTCAAAAAAACAGTTATCTTGCTTGAGGTGCTTTAATGGAGGTCTTTAATTAGTGTTTGAACGAAATGTTATGGACGGTCACTTGAACTCAAAATTAAGTTGGCCCGTAAAAATGATTGCATAACAAGTATTTAATGAGATGGTGTCTCTTTATAAATAGAAAAAACAATGAGATGGTATCCAAATGATTATTTAAAATGACTGTTTATAACATTTGTCATTTTAATTAAGAGATATGGTGTGTTTGACAATAATTTTTTAAAAATATCTTTTACATTTTGAAAAGTTATTTACAAATAATTTTTCACAATTAACTATAACTGTTTGATCTTAATTATTAAAAAATTATTTAAAACGTTACGATTACTTAAATCAACTATTCACAAACGAGGTTATAATTTCACTTCTAAGTTCTAACCAGCCCATAAGTTTACTATGTATCCACCAAACGTTTTGGCAATTATGGTTGAGGACTTGCAGTTGCCGACTTGAGGTCGTTGGTACAGGTGACTGTTGGTTGGGAGTTGTGATTCTATGTTGGGAAAAAGTCTTCATTTACCACTCACTTTTACTAAAAGGTCCATTTTTGCAATTATTTTAAAAAATGGTTCTTGTTTACAATTTTTTTTTTTTCCGGTCCAAAATTGCCACTAGAACTGTTTTTTGGACCCATTTTGTCATTATTTTGACTGACGGTAAGGAATATTCTGCTACGGACGATTACGTGGAACGTGTGTTCAAATGTGGCATGTTGACGTGGAAGCGTTGGTGTTAAGTTGGTGTTGACGTGGAAGACCTCCAACTCTACATGTTCATCTTCCCCACACTGCCATCATCTTTGCCAACTCCACATGTCTCCAACCCTAAACATACCTCTGCAATTAAAAATTAAGGACCCAAATAGAGGAAGTCTGGTAAGACCTCGGTCGGGAATGCGGAGACCTGAAGGTGAGCATCACGTCGGAGCAGCGCTCGGATTCAGAATCTCAATGGGCGTGGTCAGCTTGGTGATCATCCTCATCGTCGCCTCCTACGAAAACTTACCTTGACAGCCATAAAAGCTTCGATTTTCTTCAACCTTCACTCTCGAGCGGCTTGAAAACAGGGGAGCAAGTTGACATAAGACCTTCAACCCTACATGTTCATCTTCTTCAGCGCCGGAGTAGTGCTGCGATTCAGAAGCTTTTGGTGGCGATACAACATCTCTTCACCAACCTGTTCATCAATTCATTGTTCCTCTTGATCGAGCAAGTCGACAATATGTCCTGCTCTTCAATTTTGGTTTTGTTCAACTTTCGGTTTTTAGATCTGTTCATTGGGTTTGATTCAACTTTTGATTTTGGTTTGATTAATTTCTTTGCCATATCCCTTGCCTTCAATTCAGCTTCTTCGCTGATTTACGACCGCCAAATCTGGACCCCTGCTCCAGGAACCATTTTTTGCAAACGATAGTTCTTAGACATACTGAACTGACCTTATCTTTGTGAAATTCTAGTGAATAATCTTGTCTCTGTGAAATCAAATTCTTCAAATCCATTATCACTGTCAAACTCTTAGAGTAGATCTCGCAGAAATGGATGTGTTCCGACAATAGCTCCAAAATCGGCTGTGTGGCGGAGAGCAGAGCGGCAACGCCGATGACGATGATCAAGGATGATAAGGGGACGCCACATGGTCATCAAAGAGTGCCACGTCGGATAATAAGGGGACAACATGGATATTATAACGGAGAGTGGTAAACGGAGGCCAAATTCGTTAACAGTTGTGGTAATTTGGGACCAGTTTTAAAAATAATTGTAAAAGATGACCTTTTGGCAAAAGTGAGTGGTAAACGGGGACCTTTTCCCTTCTATGTTCTATGTCCCAAACTTATTAAAATACTTTTCATATTTAGTAAATTTTTGTATATAAATTTACCTAATTATCTATTTATTTCATTTTTTCACTTATCAAATTAACATAAAATTAATTTCTTATAAAATAATGTGTCCAATCAATATATTTTAATAATAATAAAACAGATAGAGTACAAATTATAATTAATATATTATTAAATATACACAAATATTGGAGAGAAGCACAACTTGGTGGTTGGTGCGTTGGTGTAAACAATTTACCAGCTAGTACTCCTTTTGGCATAAACCACGTAAGAATAAGATCACAAAGCTCTCATATTTTGGTCCACTGGAAAACTTTTCGCTCACGCGCGTACATATGAAAACCTTTTTGTATGAACCGGGATAAATGGTAAGTAGCTATTTTTCGTTAATATTTTTAAAAAAATATTTACAGATCATGAATTAGGTAATTAATATATTAGGAGCTACTCCCTTGGTTCCATAAAAATTGTTTTATTTAATTTTTAAGTTTATGTTTGATTTAATTTTTAATAAAGAATAATTTATTAAAAATAATTTTAAAAAATATATTTAGAAACTAAATACATTCATTTAGCATATACATATAAATTACTTGACGTTATATGTTAATATATTGAAGAAAAAAATTATAAATTAAATATTAAAAAATAAATGATATAATTTTTATAAGATGGAAAGAGTACAACCTATGGTGTTGCGTTATTTCGCTGTGAAATAACCTTGATACCGGAGTAAAAAATAGGATAAAGTACATAAGCCCACCTTGAAGTTTTGTGAAACCTTCTGTTTTCACTCATTATTTTTAAAATCTTCGATTATCTCCTTAAGATAAAACCTTCGGTTTCTGCCATTAACTGTTTATGATATTATTAGTTGACTGTTAAAAATTTAGAAGTAATTATATTAATTATACTCCAAAACAAAACAGTTTAGGAGTATTGTGTGCTAACTTACATTGTCACCACAGTTTAGGAGTATTGTGTGCTAACTTACATTGTGGTGACATGGGCTCTCTTGTGTCACTGCATCCCAAGCTTGTCCACGTCATGACAACTCAAGGGTGGGTTTAGGGTGGGTTTCTGTAATTTGCCCAAAAGAAAAAATGTGGGTAAAGATATAAGTCCGTTTGATAACAACTATTTTAATTAGTTATAACATTTCAGATAATTTTTTTAATTATTGAAATCAAACAACTACAGTTACACACAAAAAACTATATGTAGATCATTTTTCTAAAACACAATAGTCATTTGAAAAAGTCATTGTCAAACACTAACACAAATGAAGAAAATGAGAAACATGTATTTTTTTTTTTAAAAAAAAAAAACGTTTTCACCAAACTGGTGGTATGTTGCATGCAATTAATGATTCAAGTTTTAAAGAAATTAAGTATTAAGGGCATATTTGGTTGTCAGAATAAAAAATAGTGGAATAAGTTAGGATGATATAGGAAGGGATAAGATGATCAAATTGTAATTGTTAAAAGTTTAGTAGAAAAATATAAAAAAAATAATAATAAAAATCTATCATCATCCAATCTCATATTTCTTATTATTTGGAAAGTGAATGATAAATTTATCTCACTTACTTTTATAAGATTAAAATGGTAATTAGGATGAATTTGATTTATGTTTGTAAAGAATTGAATGAAAGTCCCAAACATGCCCTAAAAGGTTCAACTCATAATAGTACTTCATTTCACATGCTATGAACAATATTAATTAATAGCTGAGCTGGATATATAAGAAAATAAATAATAATAGTTGAGCTGGAATTATCATCCTCTCCTGTGAGAATAGTACTCTACCACCCCAACCATTTGAAATCTACACTGGTCAAGGTTTAATGCATGGACTATCGACATTTCAACTTTTGACATTGACGACTGAATTATCATTAATTTGAGCACTTAAGTAAAATTTAAATCTTTAATTAGGTGGTTAAACCTAGAAAATCCTCTGAGCTGTTCGATATATCTTTCATTTTAGATAAGTTTTTACTTATTAATTATTATATAGTCTCGATTTCCTTCACATTGCAATTGCGAGGCATGTTTGATAGGTGGGATGAAAAGAGTGAGATGTGATTATTAAAAGGAGATGATGAGATGATGGATGATGAGTTTAGATGGGTATGCAGTATCCTATCTCTCGTTTGGTCAGTCCACCAGATGATGTATTGTATTGTAGGATGACATTAGATTTAGATGAGCTGAGATGACTAAATTATCGGTTTTCAAACCCTTAGTTCTCTTTTTGCTTATTTTTGAAAATTTTAGTGACTAAATGTACATTTGTTAATAATTTTTAACTAAAGCAAAAGGTAGAAAGCATCAATAAATCTCTGAATTTTTTAATTTGTCACGAACCGACCACTGATTTTTTTATCCAACCGTATAAACTATTGAATTTTCAAAGTCATACCAATTTAGCCACTAGGTTTTATTTCTGATTATTTTTCACTCGGAAAAATGACGCAGATTGAGTGAGAAGTTCAACATAAAGTGTTTCTAGGTGTCTAATTAAGAAAACGAGTTAAAAGAATACAATTGGGAAAGTCAGGCGCAGTTAGGGTAAGGGAAAATAACGTGATATTCTCTTAACGTACCTTTTTTTTTAATCGAACAGTTAGTTCGAGACACTTTAGGCTTACCTAATCCACGTCGTTTTTTTGCCTGTCATCATAAATCAAACACAAAGTCTAAGTTGGTACAATTTTGAAAATTCAGTGATTTATTTGACTGGATAAAAAATTTAGTGACGGATTTGTGACAAATTGAAAAGTTCAATGGTGGTTTTTACCAAAGCAAAACAAAACAATAGATATGAGTGGAAACAAAACGGTTAGCTTTGTACTATAAATAATTTAACATGTCAATTTCATTGATGGCTACATCTTTCTCATTGTAAATATATATATACAGAGAGAGAATAAATGGAGAAAGGAATTCAGGAAGTAACCAATAAAAGAAAATGACAGAAAACAACACCCCAACGGCTAAATCTTCCTTCAAACTCTGAACAGAGATAGCAATGTTTTGTTTTCTGTTCAATTCCTTAGCAAACAAACCACCACCATATCCACATCCATCACAACAAGGTAAGCAACAAAACCAACTTCTTCTTTTTTGATTAAAACAAATACCAACTTCTTTTCCTTACAAATGCTCTTACTTTGCCTTCAAGTACATCTCTCTGATTCACCATCATCTACAAATCCCCTTCACTGCTGCTGCATTTTCTAAATCTAACTTCACTTCCCTAATACTCAATCTCTACATCTTCATATTTTATTCAAGACCTAATTAGCTAAGTTGGTGGTATCCATACATGTTATACTAGCAGCTACCCTCATGTAAGAATTCAACTTGTCATTGAAAGGAAGAATTTTTCAGATCATATTGGTGAAAGATCATGCCTTTTGGGATTGTCTCTGCTTGGAACAAGCGGCGCAGAAGCAGGTCCCAAGATGCAGACCCATGTAAGTGATAATTCAGTCTCTAAAGCTAACAACAAAAATGGTTGCATTGCACTCCATAAGGTCCATAACAGTAATGCATGCATGTACATGTTGTGCAGGGATTTACAAGTCTATGGAGTGCTGGAAAATCGAGGAGTTAAGACCCGAAACAGCGAAAAGACGACAAGGGTCTTCAGTCTTCACTCTCAAGGAAATGGAGGACGCCACTCAGTGTTTCAGTGAGGAAAACTTCCTTGGGAAAGGAGGTTTCGGTAGGGTTTACAAAGGCACATTGCGGTCAGGACAGGTATCAGATTGTATGTTTATATACATATATGTATGGTAATAGTAATTAAGAGAAGAGTTGTAGCAAATGCAAAGCTGTTTTGGTATGTGACATTGAAGGTTGTAGCAATCAAGAAAATGGAGCTGCCAGCATTCAAGGAAGCCGAAGGAGAGCGAGAGTTTCGAGTTGAGGTTGATATTTTGAGCAGACTTGACCACCGCAATCTGGTTTCATTGATAGGATATTGTGCTGATGGAAAGCACAGGTTTCTGGTGTATGATTATATGCAGAGAGGGAACCTGCAAGATCACTTGAATGGTATAGCTAGCTTCTTACTGTATAGTACTAATGGAGTATTAGTTACATGATCAGTCTAGTTGATTTTATCAGTTGGAATTCTGAAACTTTAATGCAGGAATTCAGGACACAAAGCTGGAATGGCCTGTGAGGCTTAAAGTGGCACTTGGTGCTGCAAGGGGACTTGCTTACCTCCATTCCCCTTTTGCTGTTGGGATTCCTATCATTCACAGGGACTTCAAGTCAACCAATGTTCTTCTAGATGACAACTTTGAAGCAAAGGTAAGATTTTTATGTGCAGTAGCAGTAGGAATTAACCTCTGTGATTGAAAAGTTTGAAACTTGAAAGTGGGAAACTCAAAGTTGGAGTTTGAAATACAGATTTCGGATTTCGGATTGGCCAAGTTGATGCCAGAGGGTAAAGAGACTTATGTCACAGCCAGAGTTCTTGGCACCTTTGGCTACTTCGACCCCGAATATACATCGGTATATACATATTTTTACTTGCTCAGAATCTAGAATCTCTTCGATTTCTATTACACTTGTTACAATGTCATATTTTTGTGTGACAGACAGGGAAACTCACACTGCAAAGTGATGTTTATGCATTTGGGGTAGTGCTTCTGGAGCTTTTGACAGGACGAAGAGCAGTTGATATAAACCAGGGCCAAAATGATCAGAACCTTGTGCTCCAGGTACATAAATTAACAAAAGTACCACTCCATTATGTGTAGAAGAAGATGAAGAAACTAAAGCAGTGGAATGAATTTCAGGTGAGACATATATTGAACGATCGGAAGAAGCTGAGGAGGGTGATTGATCCAGACATGAGTAAAAGTTCATACACCATTGAATCAATAGCCATGTTTGCGAACCTGGCATCAAGATGTGTAAGAGTAGAAAGCTGTGAAAGACCTAGCATGGCAGAATGTGTTACAGAACTTCAACTCATCAACTATGCCAACTCAAAAGGCCTTGGTTTCATGAGGAGGACCTGATTATCTAGTCCAAATTTGTTGTCTTTTATTTTTTCTTATTCCTCAGTGTCCCTCATTGTAATTTATTAACATCGTTAATTATTCCGTTAAAATGTTAACTGATTTATTAACGGTGTTAATAAATTATAATAGATGACACAGAGGGAATAGCAGATTTGGATTTCTGATTATCACCACATTCTAAGAAGACTAAAAGGCTTGTTAAGATCACTGAAAAGGGGATAGAAAGAAGGGCATTTTTCTTGAGTGTCCAATAATTCCACCCATCGGAATGATGCTGGTTGAGTGCGCCCAAATCGGCGTGATGCTAGTCTCAAAAGCTATCATGTCTCGTGAAATGAGCAGTTTCTTGTTCATGTTCTACTCTAATGCTATCACAACATTCATTATGCTTCCGTCACTGTTTCTTGTTTCTGTTGACAAGAAACGACAATAAAAGCATAATGAATGATGCGATAGCATTAGAATAAAACATGAATACGAAGCTGCTCATTCCACGAGACATGACAGCTTTTAAGACTAGCATCATGCCGACTTGGGCGCACTCAACTAGCATCATTCCGATGGTCGGTACCGCTATAAAGAGAATATATAATATATGTACTCTCTAACCAAATTACTTAATAAATGAGCACATATATGAAATACTAGGTTTAATAAATGACTTGTTCAATTAGTTTAAGTTGAAAATTGTTTAAGCGAAGTAATTTACCTGATTAAGTAATTTGTTTATGCAGTTAAAAAATTAGATCAATGTAAATTTATTGTTTTAAAATATCATATATTGGATTAAATTAGATTTAAGTCAAGCAAATATAAGTTGTAACATTGCTTTTCAAAGACCCCAGACGGCCAGACTTTCACAACTTAATAGGGTCAGGCCTCAAAGAGCCACAAATTGGAGGCCCAATGTACAATATCCACCTACTGTTTTATTGGGTTTTCAATGGGCCTGTTGGTTTTTGTTTTGGGCTTCCGATTCTAATAGCCTGCTAACACATCACTTTCATGATGAGCGACAGTGAGGAAGACGCGTAGATATCATATTGAGTATAAATCTAAAAAAAAACTTGAATCTTGGGCCGTTGACATCCTAATCATTTTAAAATGTCCCAAATTACCATACAAGTAATTAATGTAAAACAAATTAGTTACTCCTAGATTATTTTTCCGAAACATAGCCGTTAAAATTGTTACAAAAAGGGCAATATGTGCAAAGAAATTTGAAACAAATGGAATGATATAAAAACTTTTTTAGGTTGCGTTCTTTGAGAAAAACCTAATAATAACTTAAAATTTTCATCATTTTTCTAAAAAAATTACATTGATAAGTTTCTTTCTCAAATTTAAATTGTTGTCAATTTTTTTTGGCTAATTTTCTCCTCAAAGGACACAGCCTTACAATGACACAATTTGAGTATCTTTATTGACACTCACTTTGCTGTATTTAGAACTAACATAGCTTTATAGCACTACACTTTTTTGTGATGCTCGAATGATGGGCAATGATCAATTGCAAACAAAAGGCACTTCACCCAAACAGAAACGTTAATGCATGTATAGCGGGGTACAGCTCAGTGAAAATAAAAAATGATTCGGAGTAAGAGCTTGAGATTGGTTTTAAAGCCGAGCTTAGGCCCTAGGGTTGTAAAATTGATTGGGTCGAGCTTGAGCCGACTAAGTTCAAGTTCGACTCTTGAGAAATGGTATGAACTATGAAGTGTCATTTTGGACAATCATTTGTATGAGGGTTTTATCATCGGTTCAATATGCGAAAGTTTGGGGAAATATTTAAAGTGTAATATATATGAGAGGAAAAGATGATGATTCAATTGTAAGTTAATGAAAATAGATGAGTTTAGATGTAAAATAACACACCCTCGATTTTAAAAAAAAAAATCGATCTATGTTTAATTCTTTTTTTCCCTAAGGGTTTTTTGCGATGTCCTTATCTGCTTAGTGCAACCACCGCAACCTAGGTTTCTTCTCTTGTGGGTGCCATAATGATGATATTGACTCGGTGTCGGGTCAAGGTTGCTTCCAACAATGCGTTCTTCGTTTGGATCTTCCTAGTATTGACTCACTTTGCTCCGCTGCCCTCTATCATTTGGCGATTTGCCGCTTGCATCCGCGTTTAATTCATCTTACGATGACCAGTGATCTTTGTGACAATTCTCCTTGCAACTTGGCTTCTCGGGCACAAGGCTACGATTTCCCCTTAGAAATAACCCTGGAGAAGGGGGTTCTTGCCTCCTCTGGCTTGCGTTATGGTTCCCATGGTGTTGCTCAGGCTCGGCTAATGGGCGGTGTTTCTTGTCGTTTACACTGGTGTTGGCTCTTGGCTCATTGGAGCTGCGGGGGTATCCTCATCTTGTCCTTCTGTTGTCGACCTTGTGCCCCTGTTGGATGACTCTTGTCTGATGGTGCATCTTTTTCCTAGTATGAGATTTTTAATTGGTTCTACGATCGGTGTTGTGCTGGTTGTGGTGTGTGACCTGGTGGGGTTGAGAGTTTTCATGCCCCATCCGGCACCATGAGCCTGTGGCTTCAGAGTAAGCTGGGTATGCAGCCTACTTGGTTTACTTTGATCTACTTCTACTGGACCCCGACTAGGTATATTTTTCTACATTTCGTTGATCGGAGTTTTGTCTGATTTTGTGTTTGTTGGCTTGCTTTCGGTTATTGATGTTGGTTGTTTGTTTGTGGTTGAGTGGCCTCTTCGATTGCACGTGCACGGTGAGACGACGTTTTGCTCCATGAGAGCTGTTTGAGTGCGTCTTTTGTGAGATCGAAGATCTATATTACTTTGTCACGCTTTTTTATATGCTTTTATGACCATGTATGCGTGTTCTTGATGTTGTTTACTCTACCTAGGTTGTTTCCATCTGCTGTTGTCTGGTGCTTTACAGTTTTTTATCCTACTCCTAGTTTGTCGTTCAGTTGTTTAGTCTTTTTCTAAGTCGCTTCTCTTTATTGTCTCATCTAGTCGATTTGTGGCCGTTTTGCTTGTCATAGTTTATGTTAGTTCCCGTTTTGCTAGTTTACGACACTTTCAGTTGTATTTTTTACTGATCATTAATACAATTGACTGTTTGCTTTTTTTTTTTTAGAAAAAAAAAAACATCCATGATTTGAGGCCGTATCAGTTTCATCTCCGATCGACTGTTCAAATTAGGTGATAAATGTAGATCTCAAGACATTAGGGGGCTTCAAACATGAGTGGGAAGAAAAATAAAATTCACCTCATGAATTTTAAATGGGAGTGATTTTTTTTTTTAAATCACTATTTTAAGTTTGACGGTCCTTAATGTGGTGAAATTGCAATCCCTGATCACTTCGGACCATTGTCACAACTCCTCACCTTTGAAACCTTGCCGGAGCGGCGCAAGTCGGCATCATATCATCACTGTCGCCTGGACAGACCCGCCAGAGCATAGCAACCTTCCATTTCTCCCAACCACAATCAATTCTACTCCAGAATTCACGATTCCTCCTGACTCAACGCTAGATCTCGTCACTTTCACGGACTTAACAGTTAACACCACGCCCTATCTCCGACTTTGCATCATTCCAGACGGATCTGAAAACTCAAGCTCCTCC
>JBBYHH010282783.1:0-12685 GCA_038382905.1 Daphne laureola
ATTCTCGGGACATAGACTTTATTTATGAACATATTCCAATACATGTTATTAATTTATCCCGGTAATTACATAATTTACCATTCCGGCCAAATTACATCGGAATTTCACCAAGTGTGCGAGGTGGGTGTAACAATAATACTTCTTCCGTCCCTAAATTATTGAAACACTTTTCTTATTAGATCATCCCTAAATTATTGAAACGTTTCCTTTTTTGGCAATACTTTCAATCTAAATTTACTAAGTTACCCTTATATTTTACCCTTCATGTGTTCCCACTTTCATTACTTGCGTTTTCTCTCTCCCCACGTGCAGGATCCACTGTCTCTCTCCCTCACCAACATTTATTTGCTTTGTTTGTTTATTTTTTTCATTTATAGACAGAGATTTACTCTCTTCTTTTTATGTAACAAAAAAATAGAGCAAATGCTTAAACACCTCACCTAGATCCACCATAAACGCTTGTCTCCAAAGCTTAAACACTTTTTTATGCGCATCGAGGCCATTCTCATCTTCGTCCTTCGGCCACCTCTATCTAAGTTATCATCATCCAAATTAGAGTTTCTTTATCTTCGAACATGCAAATCGGTAGATCCTCCTCCACCGTCCTCAATCGTGCCCTCGATGCTACCTTCGGCCCAGTTTTTAGAACTCAGGGTAAAAGTTATTGTAGTGGAGAAGATTTCTTTTGACAGTAATGGAAGTGTGGCGATATGGATGTCCTTTTATTAAGTTTATTTTCTATTTTCATCATGCTTACTACTTTTTTCGATTAGAAAACTGAAGTGGCTAAAAGAATTAAAAGAGAAAGCCATGAAAGATCTGCAGATGGAGAGAGAATGTTGACAGAGATAAGGGAAAAAAAAGAAAAAAAGAAATGTGTGAGAGAGAGAAGGAAAGCAAGCAAGAATGTGGATAAATTAGGAAGTATAAATTTTTCTTAATTTACGTCTAGAAACAAAACGTTACAATAATATTGGGACAGATGGACTAATAAGTCGTCTTCACTAAAAAAATCAAGATGACTAAGTATTTTAATGTTTAAGTATATATAATAAAATAAATTTTCATTTGTTAAGTTTTGAATAATAAATTATGTAAGTGAATGTTAAACAATAAAGTTTATTTTTAGTCTTTTAACTATAATACGTGTCCTATTTTGATTCTCTTTTAAGAATTCGTCCTATTGTGATCCTAAACTCAAGATTTTTGTCTTATTTAAATCCTTTCATTAATTTATCTGTTAATTATTTCATTTTTTTAGTGAATTTTTGTGATATGACGAAAATACTCTTTTCTTTATTTACCAATCATACTTAATTTTATAAAATTCTATCAATTTAACCCTGACTTCTCATTTATTATCATTTTTATCATCTTTCTAACTTCATATTTTTATCAATCATATTTTCATGTTGCTAATAAATTTGAGGAATTACAATGCATGGAGAACTGGAATCGGACCAATTTTGATCTGCGATTGCCATTGGTTGTGAAAATTGACAATCGATAAATTGGAACAGAAAAAAAGGAAAGAAAAAAAACAAAGGGATCTTCGACAAGATCTGGACTTAAAGACCCAGACTCAGTGACCAAAATCAGAACTTAAAGATAACCAGATTTGGACTCGTTCAAGTCAAAGAACTCGACGAATCCAGATTTGGTGACGAAACGGTTTAGATCTGGTCCTGCTCTAACGGAGCCCGCTCATTTCTGAGCTCCGACGACGCCCTATTCCTCTCTGATTCAGTCCGATCTTGCTCAGGCGTCACCTTAGATCACCAATTTTTGTCTCCGGTGTCACCTTGCTCCGGCGTCATAGAAAGAGACCAATCAAGCCAGTGGTAGCCGGTTTTCGCTCTAACTGTTACGGCGCCATGACCGACACGATTTTTGTGGAGACTACTCACTTGCATTTCTGAATAGAGACTTATGGCGACGAGTGAACCTGCTCTTATTCATCTGTGTGTTTTGCTTCAGCCGTCGAACATGGTTGTCTAATTCCTCGATTCAAATGGGCAAGAAGACTACCGTGTGTGAAAATGGGTGTTCTTTGTACATTCCTTAAAACAAAACAAAAAACAATTAAGATTGGGATAATTAAATGATGATCAATAATATTGGGACTTTTTTGTACATTTCTTAAAAGTATAATGACTCTAGGTTTATTAAATGTGTAATTAGATTGTAATTTTAGGAATATTTAGGTAAAAATAACTTAATTAACAGTTAATTTGACAGTTAACAGATGAAAAGACTAAAATAAAATAAAAAATTATGATTTAAATAAGATAAATTCTTAAAATAGGATCAAAATAAAATACACATTAGATTAAAAATGAATTTTACTGAAATGTTAAAGCAAGTGTCTATTAGAAGTTAAATGTTAGAGAAAAGTTACAAAATTCTAAACATTAATTTAAATAAATTTGATGCTAAACTTACTAGCCTAAAAATATGCTTTTAAAATACGCATCTTGTCCCAAATATTTAAGCCGGTAGTTAAGCTCTTTAGGATATAAGATAGATGTCTTTAATACGAGTTTCCATCACCCTTATCCCTTATTTATGTGTATAAAAAAAAACTACGCATCTTAAGTGGGACCGTCCAACTTTAATATTAGTCAAAGTTACTTTGATCGAGCGCACATATATTAAAATAAGTAGTTGAAAATGTATATTTTAATAATCTTACTCACATAAAAAAAATAAAAAACAAAGAAAGAGAAAAAAAATTGTGAACCTCAATTATAAGATAAAGGGGAAGAAAGAGAATTTTGTATACCTAAACTATGACTAGATAAAACTATAAAATTAGTAATAGAAAGTTTTCTTAACAACCTTTATTTTATTTTTTCTAAAACGAAGATAATCTTATTAACCTTGTACTATTAAGGTCTATAAAAAAAACCAAGGACAAGCGACTGAGAGACCAAAGAGAAGAGACAACACCATAACTGACTAAAAAATTAAGATCAACTAGGCAAAATTGAAAGAAAAGCCATAAGGCATGGTGCGGTCGTCCCAACGCCACTAGATCAATCAGGAATATACCAAGAATTAATAGCAACTCTAGCAACAACCAAATCAACTTGACAATGTCGAAGAGACATGAAAGAACACAAGCAGAATAGCCATATAGATCATCGAACTTGTCCTAAGCACATATACAACTGCAAAAGGGCTAAAAAGTGGCCATTACTTCCTCACATATTCAAAGCGAGAAGAGAGTTGACTCAAACTTGGTACGGAGAACATGAGCAACCTAAGGAGATATGAAGTGATCAACGGATACCATACCACAAAATATAAGCAAAAGCAAAGCATGAAGAAAAAAAGGTAAAAAATATACTAGTAGGGATCATCCAAGTGGACCCATAACCGAGACATCCAAGTGATCTCATGGTTCCTTGCAAGGCGAGTCAGAGCTCAATCCTCCAAACTAACTCCGTACCTACTTAGCCATAGAACTAGTGACCATTTACTTCTTCCTTATCGTTTTGCCACCCAAAAGTCCCTGATGGCCAAGAGGCCTAAAATAATAAAGACAGTCCAAAAGTTGGTCCAAACCCAATTAGTTTACAAGGCCTATCAAAAGCTCCCATCAAAATCGTTCCAAGTCTGAAGATCCGAGAGAGGGACTACAATTCAAAATCGAATAACTCGTCCGACCGAATGACAACATAACTACTCCTTCGGGCCTCCTGAGGGACTGCCCGACAAACACTCATCTGGATCATTAATGCTAATCGAACGTACAACATCTGACACAACTCAATCATGCCCAGGTCGGGAATATGGACAAAGAATGTCATCGACTCTCTAAAGAATATTACTCATTTGCCACTAAAAAACCTAGACTATAAAAACTCAAATGAGCATCTACAACAATACTAGTTATAAGACTCATAAGTTAAATATAGCTAGTAAATAGAAAAAATGAGCTATTATACTAATCATAATAGCTTTTACTATTATACTCTCTAAATTTGGGAGCGAAAAGATAAAATGTTAAATTCACTAGCTAAAATAGCTAATGGTTAGTATTAATGTGGTGAGGATGTTAAAATCACTAGTCTCCGTCCCTGAATAATTATCCCATTTATTTTGACAGTTTCACAGTATTTAATCTATGATTTTTTTTGTTCATGAATGTTTAGATATCGAAAATGAAATATTTCATGGGTGTCTCATATTTACAATATAAATTTTTTAAATATATATTTTTTGATTTTTTTTTAAATTATTTATTTTTATTAAAATTTGAGTCAAATAATAAATATTAAAATAATAAAATTAAATAGGACAATTAATGAGGGACGGAGGGAGTATTATTGTAGATCTCATCTGTGTCATCTGTATTTTATAAAGTACTACAATTGAAACGAAAGTGTTGTACAATACAAGGGTGCGTGATTGGGCTGCATTGCGATTCTTGTTGGGCCCAAACTCTTCGAAGCGCTGAAATGGCAGGCTCCGACTCCGACCCCGACCCGTGAACACTGTAAACTTGGTGGCTTGCTATATAAGCAAATCTCATCAAGCAAAAAAACGAAAAAACGAAAAAAAAGCCAAAATTTGTCTGCCTCTGCGGTTTCTGCTGTTTTACTTTGCATGGCGGAGCATCTTGCTGCAGCTTGCTAGCTCGCTATCCTCGTCTCTTCTCTGGTACAACTCTCTTTCTCTTTGACATTTGCTCTCTTCCGGATTCAGATCCTGTTACTATTCAGTTTCTCTGTTTCATCGCTACTTTTACTGTTAATTCCCGTCTCGGCAGAGTTCGATTTCCTGTTCGCGCTACTCGAATTTGAGTTCCTTTCTGAGCTCTGGAGGTGATTGTAACCAGAGGTTATGGGTCACCAGGAGAATCAATGGTGGGATGCAGAGCGAATGTGAGTTTAGAGATTTCCTGCGGGTTTTTCCAAAATTGAATAGTGCTTGTTTCGTTTTCTGATTTTTCGGTTTCAGGTTTAATCTCTACTTGTATGATTATCTTTTGAAGAAGAACTTGCATAGAACTGCTGCAATCTTCCTGAAGGAAACCGACATTGCTCATACTCCCGTTGGTCTGTGTGACTCTGTCCCTTTTTTATTTCTCTTGCCTTTGAGTTATAATCACAGTAGTGTATGATTGCAGTAAAACCTTGGTTTGTGCAGTTTGATTCCTACTTGAATATCTGTTTATTCATGTCTTCCTTGCATCTGGTTTAGTCACTTTTATTACACTCATTTTTTTCTGTTTAAATCATCTAGGGTGATGTTTTTTGGTTTTTATTCCTAGAAGTAGCGGTTCAATAAGCTTCTGAGTATTAAATACTATTTAATGCAAAACTTCTGACAAGAACCTGGCATTTTGTTTCAGCCATTGACTGTCCAGAGGGATTCTTACGTGAATGGTGGTCCGTATTTTGTGATGCAGATGCCTCCAGAATGTATCGAGAATCTGAGGCAGAAGCCTCCCCTAAGGTTGTATTCTCGTTGGAATGGAGGATTTTGGAGGTATCTCTGTGGTTATAATCTTGTCAGGATTTTCTCATTTCAGGGTGTTAAATTGACAGAAGTTCAACTGCATAATATCGATCAATTGGCACTTGGTTCTCTGATGAATCATCATGTCACAGGACAGTTTTCATTGCCTCCCGACTGTTCTGAGTTGTTTGGCCAAGGTATAGTCTATCCCTTGGCTTTCAGAAATTATCAGGCAGGACAAGCTTTGGATGCTTATAGCAATTCCTGTACCAACTTATGGAGAAGTAATGTTCATCAACCAACCATTCTTCTGCCAATTCCAGCCAGTTCAAGGTACTTTTGTAGTAAACTTTGTTGAAATGCAATGAGCTAGCATTTTTTATGATTTTGCATTTGGAAACTGTTTGCAAAACATAGGCCAACAATTTTGACCCTAGGTTGTTGCTATTTCTGAAAATTGATTGAAGAGTACACTTGAAATTCATTTAATACTATTAAAAGTTTGGTTATGCCTCATAATGTAAACTTTCCTCATAAATAAAGAAGGAATCACTTATCTTTTAACTACCTTATCTGTAGCAGCCATGAGCAAGAGCATATGTCAGACCTTGTTCTGGAGCAGTTCATAAGGGTATGCACCCAGCTGGCACTTGAAATATTCTTCTCATGTTTCAGACCTTGCATAATAAAGTGTTTTATAATATGCAGAAACAAGGTAATTATGCTGGTCAGGGAAAGATTAGAAGAGTTGATGATCAGCTCTACAGAGAACTGAAGTCTCAAGTGACTCAATATCCTATCACGGGTCAGATTAGATCTTTGGTCAAAGTGTGTACTTTAGAACAAACTCCGAGACATTTTCCTATCAATTGTTATCATCATATCATCATATGGAACCTCGATCCCAACTACCTTGACGTCGATGGCATCAAATTAGCTTTGTTGTCTTTAATCGTAGTTCTGATTTGTTTTTTATTATTATTTTTTTTTGGTGATTTTCCTTGATTTTGATCCTTTCTGTCTCTCCATAGAAATTAAAACAAACAGGTACATCTGCAGATATGATGCTAGCATGAGCTATTCATGGATCATTTAGTCGTATCTGTTTGACTCGGCTATAGCACTAAGAAATACCAAGAAAAAGCATGAGCCGATCACTTAGATGATAGAATAAACTGAGATATATCTAAATGTTGGCCAGCTGAAAACATGCTGGAGAAATTGATGTCTTTTATCTGCAGGAATGCATGAGATAGGCGATGTAACAGTTACTGGATGGCCATTAGATGTAAGTGGTATGGAGCTTTGGAAACTTTTCAAACTTCTACAAGCAGACTTATGCTTTAAAAGAGGTATCTGATCCTTGGAGAATATTTTTTGCATTTGCATGTAACAAATTCACTTTTCCGAACACAATGTCATCAGAAGCAAGTCAAAAAGATCAGAGCAAAGCAAACAGAGGTCCCAGTTTCAAGGCCGCTGTGCGTTCCGAGAAATTTTAACTATGGTTTTCATGAAAACTTTACTGAGTTCATATTTCATGGTGGGATGCTTCCAAATACAAATCCAAGCAGATATAATGCACAGGTGAGGTTGTGACTCCCAAATCAAAGCCAGTTGTTCTCATTTGCTTAACTCAATGCTGAAAGTTTGGTTGTGACATTCAGATGGTTCAAATGACACGAATGCCAGATTACCAGTGGAAAGGTTCTGAGATTGAGCAGGAGAAGGTACTCTTATTTTTTTTTTGCAGCAGCCCTTGGTGCTATCTTCTAACCTAATAAATAAATAAATAACTACTAAATTAAATAAATACTGCATATTTCACATGTATTCTTATATTTTCAGCTATGTCTTTTGTCTCAGACTTCTGCAAAGAGGAGCAGAATACCACATGAAATGGCTGGTGGTGGCAGGATTTTGGTATTTCTCTTAACTTGTGATTTGTGAAGAACAGGAAGGGATTTATTTGTTGCTAGTTATTAATGGATTGTCTTTTCATGTCACTTCTGTTTTCTGGTCGCTCATCCCTCTAAATACTAATTCCTTGTATGTATAGGAAATTAACAAAGTTGAGGGCACGCCTCTAGATGAAAATATCGAGTACTTCAAACAATATGAGAATGATAGTAGCAGTATTCAAGGCACTTTCTTTGAAACCATAAGGGAACAACCTTTAACTTGCAACAGGAGCACGAGCAAAGGTAACTCTTGACCTAATTTTAAGTTCTTGTGGTGGTCTTGATATCATCTTTATGTAACACTGAATGAGGTTTTAACATGATCTAATATCTTCCTAGTGCACCTTAAACTAGCTATATATCATAAATGTTCATGCCTAAATTTAAGCTTGACATGGGTAATGTGTAGCATGTAGTCTAGGCTACCACATAGATGATCTGTAATCTGTATGCCCTGAGAACTCTGATCCATAAATTAGCATCTTTTAGCTATTCTTATAGGAGTAACAAAAATCTGGCAGGTTTTACCTTCCAAGAGATTGGCTGCCTCCGATCACACAAAGGGAAGATACGCTGCTGTCATTTTTCTTCCGATGGGAAGTTGCTAGCAACAGCAGGGGATGATAAGGCGGTTTGTCAAATATGTGTTTACTTGGAAGTTCGTTTTTCATTTTTCATTCTTGAGCTTCGAACTGATTTCAGCTTGATATGTCAGGCCTGTATTTGGGATATGGATACTCTTGATATTTTAAGTACGTCAGATCAATGTTCCGGTCTCATTACAGATGTTTGCTTCAAGCCTAGTTCAACTATATTTGCAACATCTTCTTATGACAAATCTGTGCAGATATGGGATGCTGCAAGTGTAAATCCAATCCCTGGAATTGATTTTATTCTAATTTGAATATGTTTGACCTTCAGAAATTTAGTGCTACTAGATACAGAGGTTCACTTGTTTATATGCTAACTTGCTCGAATTTGAATGATTTTGTTTTCTTACATATAGCCTAGCAGGTCACTCTTCATGCTGATGGGGCATGCTGAGCCGGTTATGTCCTTAGATTTCCATCCCACAGTGCCAGATATTCTCTGCTCGAGTGATAATAATGATGTAATTCGGCTTTGGCATCTACAACATCGCACTTGTCTGGTTGCTCTTAAGGTCATGATCTGAGGTTGCCTTTGTAATATTGGGGCAAATAGAAAAGTTTGTAGATTGAATGAAGATTTTTCAACTTTCTTCTCCTCCTCTCTCTTATGAACCACTTGCATTCCAGGGAGGTACTAGGCAAATAAGGTTCCAGCCTCGACTAGGAAAGCTAATTGCAACTGCTTCAGGAAACCTGGTTAATGTCATTGACGTCGAGACTGCCACTCTACTGTTCAGTTTGAAGGTAACTGATTGTTCTCAACTTTCTGAATGTATCCTATTCTCAAGTTATGTAAGTTTTGTTGCTTTTCCTACTCAACTTATCAAGGGGCATGCCAAGAAAGTGCTTTCAATCTGCTGGGATAGAAGCGGTAAACATATTGCGTCAGTCAGTGAAGATGGTGCAAGATTGTGGTCAGTGTCTTCTCAAGAATGCACAAGTGAAATCCTTTCGAATGGCAACAAATTCCAATCATGCACCTTTCACCCCAGTTTCTCACAATTCCTCATCATTGGTGGCTATCAGGTAATAAACCTTTTTGTCACAGTTTGTTGCATTCATTATTCATATGAAGTTGGTTAATTGTATTTGTGGATAAATCAGTCCCTGCAATTCTGGAATCCGAATGAAAGAAACAGAAAGTTGGGTATTGAAGCACAGAAGGGGGTAGTTTCATCAGTGGCAGGATGTCCGGAGACAGGAATGGTTGCTTCAGCCAGTTATGACGAGTGTGTCAAGCTATGGAAGTGAAACTTGGAAATGCAGGTAGTTTTTGAGGTCATTCTAATCTACAAGACCCATTCTATGCAGCACTTCTACGAGACATTTTTTGAACCCATAATATGCTTATGACACACATTGAAATCCTAAAATGTCATTCAAAAAACGTATAGGGACCTAAACTGCATCATTGTCACACTTTGGACTTCTACAATGAGTTCTGCACGAAGTTCTGCACAATACAGGTCTTGTAGATTAGAATTTCCTTAATTTTTGTATGTACTAGCTATACTTACGTAATCAAGGGCATGCATGTACAGAAGATCAATTGAGCACACATGAAATAGAATATAGGAGGGTACATATATAGAAGTATGAAACTTTTGATCAGCCAGTTCTTGAATGTACCTAACAGAAATTACAGAATATGCATGGGTCTTAGTACTTAAGTCTGATCAGATGCGTCCACTTTATCGTAGTTATTTTATGTCTCAAATAGTTGTCCAATTAACGGTCATGGTATATTGACCACATGCCACAAAAATTCGTTAGTCATTGTTAAATTAATTAATTATAGCTAGGGAAGCTAACAAAACCCTATTACAATTTCCTCCCGTATTTTCCGTATTTTTGAAAAACTCTTAAAAAATTTGTGATATTTTACAAAAACTCCCCCGACAATCACCTTCCGTCAAATTTTCCGTTAGTTCAGTGGGAAATGTCTAAGTTACCCCTTAGATGACGATTTATGGGTAAAATTTCAAGAAATTGTTCGTCTTTCGTAGGCCAAGCCAGACACTTGCACCTCCCTTCCCTTTCGGTTCAACACTTCAACTCGGCTCACCACACTAGGAATCAAATAACACTAATTATCCACTTAGAGCACCGGCCAAAATGGCAACCTAGGCGGCCCAGTCTCGTTGGTTAGATAGAGTTGGTCGTTGTGGCGCAGGGATGAGAGCGAAAGAGGTGGTTAATGCTATCTTGTCACGGGACTCGACCTCGGAGAAGCCTTTAGAGGTGATGGTGGAGGACTCGGTGGTCCTAGGTAGTACGACAACTCTTCTTTTGGGTGGCCCATAGGGAATTGATATCTCTCCTCACCCAGTGCGGTTGAAGTTCTCATATGGCAGCACGAGGGAAACCTCGATGGCTTTGGCTCGTACAAGTAAAAAACTACAAAATGATTTGATTAGATTCTAGAGGTGGTGAGTTCGAAAGCGGGCATAGG
Source organism: Daphne laureola (assembly GCA_038382905.1). Lineage (NCBI taxonomy): Eukaryota > Viridiplantae > Streptophyta > Magnoliopsida > Malvales > Thymelaeaceae > Daphne > Daphne laureola. The sequence continues at coordinate 10,530 of JBBYHH010282783.1, forward strand.
TAGTTCCCGAAAGCATGCATGCAAGGAGGTGGTGGTTATCGATATGCATGAGTTGGCAGGGGTAAGCCAGGATTCCCTCTGCACGCAGATATGAGAAATGAGATGATTTTTTGGGGCAGCCCTGGGGTGTGGGTTCCAGGCCGCCCCTGCCCGTTATTTGGGCGAATAATTGACCTGGGTTGGTAGCTTCTGGACAAGGAACAAGTATTTTAGGCTATGGGTTCTTCCCTTATATGCTTCAGAAGGTGCATAAGTTTGAAATGTTTTAAAGATATCATTGCAAGAGCCAAACAACTTTAGCTTTCTAAAAGCTATATGGTAGGAGGATGGATGATTTTGGTTATCTCGAGTATGTTGCGGATCCGTATCTTCTTAAAATCTCTCGGCAGATTAGTATCGTTCTTTGTGTGTTTCTGTTGGTGGTGGGGGATTTTGATTTTGGGGTATACAGCTGATTTAGGGAGTCAAGTGGAGTTTTATAGTAATTTAAGAATGTGATTGAAATCAGGGCTTATCCATAACCGAGATTATGCAAACAGAGCCATAATATCCATAAAGAAAACCCTCACCCGTTATCACGATCGTGCTCTGTTCTTTTCGTACTGCTGAAAAGAGTCATTCCCTCGTTCTTGATGAGTTACATAGGCTACTTGGTCTTCACTTTCTCACTGAACATCATCAAACACATGAGTCATCTTCTCTATGGGTTCAATGCACAGGCCTGGTATATGATTTAGAGGACTTAATAACATCACAATATTAACATTACAATCACATTAATAGTAAGATGGTAAAATTGAACTTTTGAAAAGAATAATGATGAAATTACACCACTAAACATAATTATATGGTAAAGTTGCACTTTAAACTTAAATCCAACGGTGGGAATTAAGTGGTTGTAAGCAGCCCAGTTGGCATGCGCATCGCCACCTTCATGCATCTCCACAGCCATGCATGCATTCAATTTTGATCCTTAATTCCTTCAATATCATTATTATTCTCAATTGTACGTTCCTTCAATATAATTCAAAAAATGTCTCCAATCTTGTTCCCCAAGAAGACGATGATCTCCAGAACCTTGTATAATCATCGATCTCTTGGAAACAATATCATTAATTCAATTGTTTTGCAGGTCAAAAGTGATTATGTAGCCGGAATTGGGTCTGGAGATAAAGCAGTGGATGAAATGGATGACAGACCTGGCGCTGCGGGTGATTATGGAGAGGTGGTAAAGAAGAAACCCACCAAGAATGGAAGCGCCTCTACGTCTACACATGGTCGTGTCGCCTTCCAATCCCAAAAATCACTAGAAGAATCTCAAGATTCAACTCAATTGGATCATAGACCGGTATATATATACTCCCTCCGCCTCTTTTACGTTTTTTTTTCGGCATCTAATCTATATATTTTTTTCTAATACATTTTGATAATATAAAATTAAGTAATATATATACATAAGATAAATCAATGTATATGAGTAGGGATATTTGAAAAAAATATTATTTTATAAAGAATTGATGGTGAAGTGATGAATTTAAAGTTGTTAAATGTATTGGGATTGAGAAAGTTGGAATTTGTTTTTTGAGAAATTTTGTTGAACTAAGGGATAGTATAAAACTATACTCCCTCAATCCCTCCTAAATGATTTGTCATTTTCTTTTGTAGTTAGTGACAAAACATTTGTAATAGAGTGGTATTAAGGATTTAAATATGAGATATTCGATTTTTTAGCACCACTTTTGAGTCTTGTTTTATTTGTTTTTCCTGTAGGGAGATCAATAGGGTTGCTCATTCTATAGCTAGACATATTTTATCCTCTCTTGGTTCTTTTTCTTGATTGGACCTTGTGTCAAATTGGCGACTGTAACTTTGGGAGATCATTAATTATAATTAATCGATTTCCTGAAAAAGAAAGGAATTAAATAGAAGAGGACACCAATTTATTACTACTAATTATGAATAACCACCCTACCATTTGAATAAGATCATGTGTATTATAGGATGATGTTTCCTAATTAGTATTAATATTATTTGTGCACATAGGGATCTGCTGGCGACTTTGGAGAGGTGAAGAAGCCAAAGGATTAATTAGCACAGTGGTGTGTACTTGTTGTTCATTTTAGAAATAAACCCCTTAAATTATGAAGGGATCGGAG
>JBBYHH010282893.1:0-12683 GCA_038382905.1 Daphne laureola
TATTTGAGCTACTTTAAGCTCATTAGTACACCTTTACCAAAATACCAATACTTTGTTAAAAGGTGCCCTAATTGTTTATTCTTCTGGCTTGAACTCACAACTACTATTAGTTGTAGTGAGTAGGAATACTAACTCATGAAGTTCTTAGTGCGCGAGAGAATTCTAACAAAAATTGTTATTTTTCCAAAAAGTCCATTAAAGTTAACGACAAAACATAAAAAAAAGACTATAAATGAAGAACTTTGAAAATAGTACTACAATAGTACAAAAATTTAAAATGAGACTATGATAGTATAAACATTAAAGTTAGGGGACTACGGGTGCACTTTACCCGAAGAAAAAGTAGAATAAGCGTACGTGAAAATCCAAGCAAAAAAGCTTACTTGGCTCTGTTCTAAAAACTCGGGTTTTGCGAAACCTTGATTTGGTTTATAGATACAAAATTGAGAAAATTACTCTTACATTGTATCAAAGTTTCTAAAATGTTCCAAAACTCTAAAATCTAGTATTTCAGTCATTGAGCTTTAACTAATCTACAATCTCTCTTCACTCCTCCCAATACCGCCAGTTTTCCATAGACTAGCCCATGCCACCACCCTAGCACCGCCCCTTATTGCTTTGTCCAGCTCTCCCCTCAGGATTCTCGTAGCCCCGGGAGTCACCGGACCTCACCCTCGACCCGAGTACTAGCTCTTCATTAACCTAATATGCATAAAGATAAACTTACACGCAAATTAAGGAAATTAAGAACCTTCTCTAAATTGGTAATCACTGTATCCGGTGACGACCCGAGCCAAACGTTATTTTCCGACAATCGACCTTTAACTAGAACATTAACACTGTATAAGGTTTTATAACTTAGACAATTTCTCAACTATTTTCACTAAGTTGACCAAAAAGTCAATTGTTGACCAATTTGGTCAAACCTTGCTTAGAAGTGGTTAAACAACTTGTAATTTATCTAAATTTCCACTTAAGCATTAATTAATCATCCTTTATGATTAATTACACATATAGTCCTTATACTTTACCCAAATTTGCAATTTGGCCCAAAGTTACGTAAAGTGTCCGTTTTAACTTATTTTTCAACCGTTTCTCTCTCTTCTTTTTATGAAACACTTCCAACTTCAATTTTCACCAAATTTTCAATTTTACCCCAAACTTTCTCAATTTTTTGCATTTTGGCCCAAATCTTAATAAGATTGCAAAAAATACCCAAATTTCATAATTAACCTTAAGTGAGCCCAATTAACTTTATTTTGTCACTATTCAGCACTTAACCTCAACTTTTACCAAAATTTACAATTTGGTCCCTAACTTTTCAAAAGTGATAAAACGTATCCAAATTACCTAATTAGCTCATTTTCACCCTACTTTATCACTTTTCACCCAAAACTTAAACTTTTCCATCTTTTACAAATTCGTCCGAAAGTTACAATTTCTCAAAAATTGTTTTTCTTACTCCAATTTCAACCAAACTTCTTTAGATGTTACTAGCATGCATTTACCGACATTATTTCATGATTTACCCAATAAAATCATACTTAACATTTCAACCCAAAGTTTTGGCCATTCCATGATTTTTCTACCAAATCATTTCCTCAACTTTATGCTTTATCAATTATGTTCCAAATCATCCAAATAACAACATACAACCACAATTCCACCAAAATTATCAACTTCCATCAACATTGATCATCATACTTAATTCGGCCAAAACACAAAATTTCCACCAAATAATTTGTTCAACTTCTTTCTTCAACACACATGCTTAATAACATCAAAACATCATCAACCAATATGATTTTCACCAAAAATCATCAACACATAATCACATGCATTTTTGGCCAAACCCTAACTTCTTCATCCATGAAGATTTCAACATGCTTCCAAGTATAAAACATGCTCTAAATATACCCAACAACAAGATTCGAGCATCAAATTCCATTTCCAACATCCTTGAACAAAATCACCAAATATAACCAACTTCCAAAATTCACCAAAAATTCATATCAACACCAAATCATGAATTTCTTTCCATAATACTCATCAACAACTTTAACCTTATATTTTAACCTATTTTCCCCAATATTTCCTTCACAAATCTTCTCCAAAATTTTCACTTGAACGTTTCGGCCCTAGAGAAGAAAATAGGGACAATGAGCTCAAAAACTCTTCTACTTAAATTAACCTTAAATCATCCTTTAAAAAGCTCACCTTTTTGATTTTCTTGAAGATTCCTTGATGAATCTTTGAGCACAAATCCTCTCCAAACTCCTTGATAAAATCGGCTATATAGGAAAAATGGGAGAGATGAGATTCCTTCTCTTTTTCAAGCTTGTTTCATGGAGAACAAATCATGAAAGACTCCCAACTTAGTGATTCCTTGAAGCTTGAAGATGGTTGGGTGGTTCTAGGTCAAGAGCTAAGCCTGGATCACCTTGAAATGGAGGAGAAAACTGTCAGCCTTTGGTGAGGTTTTCGGATGATTCCTTGCTTCTTTTGCTCCTTGATCCTTCAAAAACCTTGGAGCCTTGATGATGATGAAGGTAGTGAGGGAAGGAATGAAGAAAATGGAAGAAAAATCCTTGTTGAAATGGAGCAAAAGTGCCGACTTCTAAGGGAGAGGAAAAGAGAGAGAGTTTCAGAGTCTGTAAAATGAAAATGAAATGGGTAGATGGAATGGGATGAGGCTGCCGAATTTAGATAGGAAAATGGGTGGGAATGGGGAGGATAATAGTTTAATGGTAGGCTAAGAGTATAGAGTAAGACAAAATGATGAAGTTTATAACTTCACTCAACCTTTTCTCATCATTTCTTTTATTTCCACACAAGGCTACCTACCATCTTTTAACCCCATCCCAACTAGTAATTCGGAAGCCACAATTATTTTAGGATTAGTGGGTATTTTCATCTAATTTTCTAAAATGACAATTTTGCCCTCCGAAACTAAAATTTGGCAAAATGACCAGGACTTCCCGAAACACCTTTAAACACTTAAATCTCGTTAAATTGAGACCAAATATGCTCCTGAGAGATGATATTTTATTAATTACCATGTAATTTACATGTAATTACAAAGGTGCGGAAATTTACAATCGACCCTCCGGGTAAATAAAATGTCCAATTAAAATATGTCTGGAGTGACTGTAACAATTCATGTGGTACTTTCTCAGATTTTTTGGGTGTAATACATGTTCCTTCTATTTCTCCAAGCAAAGCCCTTCACATCGTAATGCCTATTATGTCGGTCTGGCCTTTTATAAGCTGAGATAGAATAAAGTGTCCATAATAAAAATGTTTACTATATCTATTCTTGATTCAACACACTTCCACTGTAGTGTCTGAGTCGATACTTTTACTTTCTCTCAAATCATAGTAATATTCTTTCTGTCTTTGACCAACTCATTAAATCATTTATTTCTCTTGGAATCTCTTTAGTCTTTATTTTTATTCATACACACGTCTTTGTTTAGGAGGTCTACAACCATTATGTGGAGTAGGTGATACAATCCTAGAAATATCAATGCATGAAGATGAAGATGCAAAGGAGTGCAAGGGGAGTGGCAAGGGGGGTGGCACCTCTAAGCCGCCCTTAGTTTCGGGTGGAAGCCCACCTCAAGCCTCAGGTGCTAGGCACCTTTTCACCTGACGCCTCCACCCTTGGCACCTAGTGCTAGCACCCATGGACCCATAGTGCTACCCTTCTCCAAAGGCATCAATGAAGATACATAAGGCCGAAGGCATCCAGTCCAAGGATTGGGAGGACCTATGACAAGATCTAGGGCAAAGAAAGCTCAAGAATGCCTTAGTCTCTTCATCTCTACCTTAGCAGCCAAGCAAGAGCAACAAGAAGAACACCAAGTCTTGGGACCAAAGCTAGAAATCCTTGGCATGCAATTTGATGAAGACTACAATGGATGCATCAAATAACGGACCATTTCTTGGCTTGAAGACACGGGCAATAACAACATCAACAACAACTTCTCTACACTTAGCCATTTTAGGGGCTATTTGGACAGTCAAAACAAAAGTGCTCCAAACATGGCCTAAAGTGTATTCATTGGATATCTTATGAAGAGAGGGAACAAATGCAACAAATTTCACTCAAAAGCTTGGGGACTAATTTGAAGATTGCTCAGATGTCACTATTAGTAGTGTTCCCCTCCTGAAGAATGAAGTCAAAACCCATTAAGGAGTGATTGGGAGAATGATGAATGGTTCTTCCCTCTTTAAGATACCTTCATATCATACTTTAAAGACAATTCAAATGTTTAATTACTGAATCAAGAATTAACTTGGATTATGGGCATGGTTCTGGGTGTATTGACGACATCTTTTGGTGTAACAAGTTATTCTCTTATTTTTGGTGATTTAGGGATAATCTCTTATTTTTGGTGATTTTGCCCAAATTTCTCTTTTGGGTCAATGGTGTATTCTCATTGAGTTTTTTAATAAAATACTTAAGTTGCATGTCAAAAAAAAAAAAAGGTTATTCTCTACCTCGGGACCAAATTGGCTATTGGGAAATTAAAATTGTAACAGGCATACCAGACGCTATTCCAGTAATAGGATCACCTTTGGTATAGTTATTAGGTGGAAGTGCTAGTGTAGGAAAATCTACTTTGACCCATTTTTATAGTTTACACACTTTTGTATTGCCTCTTCTTACTGTCGTATTTATGTTAATGCATTTCTTAATGATACATAAGCAAGGCATTTATGGTCCTTTATAAAGAATATAGATTATATCATAGATATTTTGAATTTATTATTTATCTTATATCTTATTAGTTGGAGGAGGAATATATATATAGTATTTCATTGCTATAAATATGGATTATTAAAAAAAAATACATGTGTTTGGATATTTCCTTTCAACTCTACAAGATTCTATTATTTATTTGATATGAATAGTTGAGAGGAATTCTCCGAAGAGAAAGTAGATTATGCGAGTGTGTGACTTGAACTATTGATTGGAGCCATGCATAAGTATTTCTTTCTCTCCTACATTAGAATTCACAGCCAAATGTATCTTTATTCCAACCGCCTTGTAAGTTCCATACCATACAAAGGATAGGCTGGTTCACTTGAAGAAAATATTTTCTATGATCAGACCTGACCGATATCTTGCATGAACGAGCTCCGTAAGATCCAACAAAATAAGGGATTTGGCCCAATCAAAATTCATATGTTTTAATTTTTTTTACTTTTTTATTATTTCTTACATAGTATAGAAATGCATTCATTTCCTTTGCATCGACCCGATTTATTACATATACTATCGGAGTGAAACAAAGGATCTAAAGAACAACAAAGGCTCGACTATATTAGTAAAAAGTAAATCTTTTGTATGTGAAAAATCTTGATCTTTTTTTGGGAGAAGAGCGAATCATAGCTAAATGTGAGACAACCGAGAAAGCACTTGATCATGATCAAAGAATTGAATTTCTTGGAATATATAGTTTCAAATTTTGAAACTTGAATTGGATAACCTTTTTCTTATCTATAATTATATGGAATATAGAATCATTTATATATGTATCAATAAGATATAGATTTAGTTTATTATGTATCCATTTGTGTCCATTTGATTTGATTGATTCATGTTTGAGCCGGAATATGAAAAATTATCATGTCTGGCACTATCGGGGGATGGATTTATAAGAATTCACCTTTCCCAATAACAAAAAACCCTGATTTGAATGATCATGTATTAACAACTTCATTAGCTAAAGGTATGGGTCATACTTATTATGGAGAACCCACATGGCCAAATGATCTTTTATATATTTTTCCCATAGTAATTCTCGGTAGTATTGCCTGTAATGTAGGCTTAGCCATTCTAGAACCTTCAATGACCAGTGAACCTGCAGATCCATTTGCAACTCCTTTGGAAATACTACTCGAATGGTATTTCTTTCCCGTATTTCAAATACTTCGTACAGTACCTAACAAGTTATTGGGTGTTCTTTTAATGGTTTCAGTACCTGTGGGATTATTAACAGTACCATTTTTCAAAAATATTAATAAATTCTAAAATCCATCTCACCGTCCAGTAGCAACAACTATCTTTTTTATTGGTACTGTAGTAGCCTTGTGGTTGGGCATTAGAGCAACATTGCCAATTGATAAATCCCTAACTTTAGGTCTTTTTAATTTTAAATGGATTTGCTTATTAAATTCAATCAATTGTAAGTAAAATAACATGATGTGTGTATCTAGGAAGAATTCACTTTCACTTTGAAGTGACTATTCCCTAGATACATTATTTATTCAATTCTGGCCTGACTATATGGATTTGGATTGTGCTGAAGATTGAATGAAAACCTTTTTTTCTTTTTTCAAATCAATTTCAAAATGCTTTTTTATTCTCTTTTTTTAATGTCCAATATATATTTTACATATTCTGTGTGAAAATGTTCAATTTTCATAAGGTCTTCCTGGATCTTATTCAAAAGGTCAAAGAATGTATGTATATTGGATGTTTTAAGACAATTATAGATTCTAGGAGCCAACTCTGATTGGTCAATAAAAAAAAATTCAATGCTATTTTATTTTTATTTTTGCTTAGTTTAGTTAATTTATCATAAAAAGGAAAAAAAGGTAAACTAACCTTGTGTTGAATGTTCTCTAAATGTGAGTTTTCCTCTTCCGCATGTAGAAAAGGAATAAATAAGTCAATCAAATTCTGGGAAGTTTCGTGAAGTGCTTCTTTAGAAGTTAAACTTCCATTTGTACCTATATTTCGAGAAAAAGAATTTCTTGTTTTTTATTACCATTCATATAAGAATGAATGCTATGATTTACATTTCGAACCAACATGAATACAACATTATCTATAGGATAACTTTTGTCGTGAAAGTTCTTACAGTCACTGTAGATGTATTTTATTGGACATTTTATTTGCTCAAAAAGTTGATTTGTAAATTTCAGTAATTTTGAAAATTACAAGGTGATTAATGAAATCTCATATCCCCGGATCATATTTGACATCAATTATACAAGATTTAAGTGTTTGAAGGTGTTCCAGGAAGTCCGGGTCATTTTGCCAAAAATCAGTTTCGGAGGGTAAAATAGTTGTTACGAAAAATTGGACGAAAATGCCCCTAACCCTAATTAATTTGTTGCAGTCGAAATTGGAGGGAATTAGGTAGTTTTTAGGATTATTATTATATAAACTAGCCTTTCTGACCTATTAACAAAATAATACCTAGTTTCCTTAATAAGTGGATCCTAGTTTTCTTTGAGCAGGCAGTACACCGGGATAGTTCAAGGTGAAGATCTGGGGAACAGGACCGAGGAAACAGACTTGAAAGCTTTATGGCTGAGTTGGCAGCAGTGGGAGCAGTCACCAATTTACAAATTGACCATCCATTCCGAGTGGTTGGATAGAGTCAGAGAAGCACAGAACAGGGACTCAGGGCTGAAGAAGCTTTCAGTGGAAGACAACGGAGCATTGCAACCGTCCTTCGAGTATAGACAGAGGCTTATATACTTGAAAGTATGATTGTATGTATCAGATGACTCAAAGATCCGAGATTAGATATTGGAGGAGGCGCACTCTAGTAGATTGAGCATCCACCCGGGGGTGAGAAGATGTACCACGATCTTCATTCTCACTTCTGGTGGCCAGGGATGCAGAGACATATTTCCACGTATGTGGCCAAGTGTGCCACCTATCAATGGGTGAAGGTAGAGCATCAGAGGCTAGCAGGTACATTTTAGACACTGCCTATTCCTGTCAGGAAGTGGGGTAACATTACCATCGATTTTTTGACGGGACTACCTTCGACTCGGGCATGACATGACGCTATCTGGGTGATAGTCGACCATCTGACCAAGTGCGAACACTTTTTTCCAATACGAGTGACAGACTAGTTAGAGAAGCTTGCCCAGCTATATATTCAGGAGATCGTGCGACTACACAGAGTTCCAGACTCCATCTTGTCCGACAGGGACGCACGGTTTACTGCAAGATTCTAGAAGGCCTTTCATAAGGCGTTGGGCACACAACTCAATGTGAGCACAACTTATCACCCACAAACAGACGGACAGTCAGAGGGAGTTATACAGATTGTTGAGGATATGCTCAGGAGTTGTGCATTAGACTTCGGGGGACAATGGGACCAGCACTTGCCACTAGTGGAGTTCTCATACAATAATAGCTATCAGACCACTATCGGTGTGGCACCATATGAGGGCGTGTACGGGCGTAGGTGCATGACACATCATTGTTGGACATACGCATTAGATAGGTTTGAGTTAGGCCTCGAAGTCATTGAGGAGATGACACAGAAGATCAGGATGATACAGGCGCAGTTAAAGACCGTAAATGATCAGACCACCTCATAAATTAACAAGAGACGTAGAGACCTAGAGTTTGAAGTGAGGGAAATTTTTTGGCTAAAGGTTGTACCTATCAAGGGGATAGTTCGATTTGGCATGCGGGGTAAGCTGGCCCCAAGATACATCGGCCCCTATGATATATTGGAGTGTATAGGCAATGTTGCATACAAATTGGCCTTACCTCCGAGCATGTCAGCAGTACATAATGTTTTTCATTTCAGCATGCTTAAGAAGTGCATCCTCGATCCTATACAGCCGATTCCTACAGAGGAAATTCAGTTGGAGCTGGACTTGTCCTACCAGGAGGTATCGATTGCATTTCTTTCTAGAGATATTCGGAAGCTTCGTCACAAGTCAATCCCAATGATCAAGGTGAAGTGGTCACACCATTCCGATCGGGAGGCGACTTCGGAGACAGAGCAAGAATTGATGCAGAGATATCCTAATAAGTATCAGCACCTTATGACACTCTTGGAGGACCAAGATTCCTAAGGGGGGAGAATGTTACAGTCACTCCGGATGTATTTTATTAGATATTTTATTTGCGCGAAAAGTTGATTTGTAAATTTTGGGAATTTTGTAAATTACATGGTGATTAATGAAATCTCATATCCCGTGATCATATTTGACCTCAATTATACAAGATTTAAGTGTTTGAAGGTGTTCCGGGAAGTCTGGGCCATTTTGCCAAAAATCGCTTTCGGAGGGTAAAATGGTCGTTACAGAAAATTGGACGAAAATGCCCCTAACCCTAATTAATTTGTTGCAGCCAAAATTGGAAGGAATTAGTTAGTTTTTAGGGTTATTATTATATAAACTAGCTTTTTTGACCTATTAATAAAATAATACATAGTTTCCTTAATAAGTGGATCCATGTTCCCTAGTTTAGATTAAATAATTACCTAACCTCTTACTGTGTACCTTTCGAGGACTCACCCCCCTACTTTAATACTTTTTAGGAGATCCCAATAAATGACCGGTAGCATAGATTTACTGGGTCATATTAATATATTTTGATTACCAGAGGTACGTTTAAATCTCCTACAGTGGTTTATAATATGACTAAGGGGTAACCTCATTAGAGATACTATAGTGGTATATTATTGTATATGCAAAAGCACTCTTATGATTGTCTAACGGTTATTAAACTTCATTGTTTGTGTTTAGTAGTAGCAGTAGCATATGGGCGTTAGTCGGTTGTTGATCCCGACTATCCCCCGCAGTACGTACTTTAGTCTTTGACTAGAACTCGGGCTCTATAGTAGTAAACAACATAACACACTTAGCTAGATATTAAATATGGTATGTATTTTATTTATCGAGGAGTTCACGCCCAACGAAGTGGGCGGCTCTCCTCATTGATGTATCCTTTAATTATACCGCGCAATTTACTGCAAAACCACTAACATGTTTTCGGGTGCAGGTTCAAGGCTTAAATAAGAATGCGTAAAACCTGACAAACTCATTAGAAGTAAACAACTCTAGATAACTTAAGAATTTTTTTTAAAGGGACGAGTTTATACCACACAAATCACATTGGTGATGCGACGTCACTGCCAGTCGCCCAATTCCCCGACCATCGATACTGCAAAAAGACGCTTCTGCATCAACGGGAACGGGGGTGGTGGTGACAAGCCCCCTCAATTATTTTCAAGAAGCCCAAAGAACCCCACTTGAGCTACTAATTTCGAGTTCCCAATTAAGTTACTTCTTTCTTCACAACTAGCTTAAAGCTTAAATACCCGCCTTCGTCACGGGAGATATATTAATCATTTAATGTGTAAATAAAAATTTAATGCAAACATTTAAAAATAATATCCACCTTTGTTAGGAAACAACTATTTTAAACTGTTTTTGATATGCAGATAACATGCTTAAGTAAAAATGGTTGCAATATAGAACATCACACTTTTATAGGCACTCTTCGTCACAATATGCCTCGTCTTTAACTAAATTCTGTCATTATCCTCAAAATATGAAGAAGAAAAAGAAAAAAAAACATTAGAGCGATAAGAAATAGCAATAAGAAATGTTTCATCATAATAATAACATGGTTAAATAAATTGAGGATGCACATTTGAGGTGATACACAACTTTACTGACAGCAGTAATACTAATTCCTATCAATAATAATACTAATGAAGTGCAATGTTGAAGTTGGCATGAACTTGGTCTTGTAAAGCATATACGAGTGTACACCTACTGGTATTTACAGCATTACTCACATGACAATTACCATTAAAGGAGCATTTCAGTAACCAGCTATATAGAAATTTCCAAGGACTTTATCCCCTCTTCCCATGAGACTACTCAGACCACAATGTAGGCTTCTCATTGTAGTATTTTACTTCTACTACAACATTCCATTTTACACTAATATCATTTGTTTACCTCATATCAGTGTTTATATAAAGGAATCCTCAATATTCTACCAAACTAAAATCGGCCTTCCTAATGACAGCAACCAACCATCACCATTCACATGCTTTCTCAATGTAATATTAATAAGACTATTAAAAGAAAATTTCCAACTTCCTAACATCAATTTACAACGTCTCATCTTCAAGAAATCAACACAAATGTCGGCTTCTACTTGCACAACTTTCAGTTCTTACCGCTTCACCTCAACAATCAAATTTCAACATGCATTTGCAAGGAATAATTGAAGATACATCACAATATAGAGGAAACATGGCTAATTTCAGAAGTGGAGCCAATTTCCTCAGTTGACCGATTTGGCACAAATCGGCCCTTTCATGATTTTCACAACTTTTTGCAGCATGGAACAAGAAATCCATTACTTGACTCAATGGAAATCGGAAATCATGTAGAATAGCAAAATCCCTTTCACATGGAGATGAATCGATAAAAAGTAAGAGGAAGATCAAAGATTTTCTCCAAGGCTATTACCTGCTGTAAGTGGATGAATAAATGAGTAGTCACCGGTTTCGGCTCGCCATCTCTCCAGCGGAGCATCCCCGCCGTTCCCGGCCTTCCATTGTCGCTGCAAGGTCGGCGGTTGGTCGCTTGGTCTTCCCTCCGTCATCCCTCACACGCTCGTCACTAATCTGCGACGTCGACACCTCCACTCGCCTCTATCATCGCTCCTCCAGCGGAAGTCCACCCAGTCGCCGGTCGCAGCATCCCCAGTTCACCTTGTCACCTCCTCACCATCAAGATCGATCATCGGGTTCAGACGAGGAAGAAAAGCGAAGAGATCCGAAATCAGAAGTCTGATTTTTCTTTTCTCTTGTCTTTTTCCTATTTAATTCCTTTAATTTAGTATTAAATTAACAACCCCTCAACTATTTTAAGACTGTCAAACTTACCCCATCTGGTCCTGTAATTTCCCCTAGCTCCTATTTCTTTATTCTTCTTGCAATTTCGTCACCAGTTAACTCTTCGTACTTTTAAATTGTAAAATAATCAAAGTTTAAAACATACATATAATCAGTGTTTTAATTTCACACAATGCATATTTTCATGATTAATTTTTTTATTATAACATAAAATATAAATAAATTATGAATCTAAGACATTATCAACAGGCTGCCGGTTGGTACATTAATTCTTCCAACGGACAGCCCGTTGATACCATAAACTGTTTAAACGAGAAACTCGTTGGAAGCTTTACCAACGGGTAGCCTATTAGAAGCTTTACCAACGGGTAGTCTGTTAGAATTGACTAAATAATAATAAATAAATAAAATTTTCATTGATCATTATTTCTTAATGACACCTTATAATCCTCAATTGACAAGTTAAATTATAATTTTTTTAACTTGCTTCATTTAATTTGATACATAAATGATGTCTACTTTGTTAAACTATTTTTCTTATCCGATCAACTTTAATAGAAAAAATAAAACAATTAATTAGTCTCAATATTAGTTACCCTTATTCTATTTTCACTTGTGTTTATCTTCAATATTACGTTCTTCTAATTGTTTCATTAAAACAATTATATTTTTAATAAAACTTTAACCACATTAAAGTTTGATCATTTTTATATTGTAAAAAAATTAAAGTTTTAAAACATGGATACAATTAATGTTTTAATTACCAAGGGACTGCTTGTTGGTACAATTAATTCTTCCAACAGGCAGCCCGTTAGAAGCTTCATATACTAACGAGCTACTCGTTGAAAGATTCACATACCAACAGGAACCCTGTTGGTAAATAATTTTTTTTATTTTCCAAAATTTTAAATGAAAAAATACAGTACCAATGGGCTGCCTGTTGGTAGCTTATTTCTTCCGGCGGTACCAACGGTCTGCTAGTTGGTATGTTCTGACCGACGATTTTACCACCGGGGTGACCGCTGATAAGTACCA
>JBBYHH010283003.1:0-21363 GCA_038382905.1 Daphne laureola
AAAATTCCCCCCTTAAAATCGGCCATGAACAAGAACACAGAAAGAAGGAACCTCCAAAATAACTCAAGTAAGAATTGAGCTACTAATCATCCTCACAACACTTTGGAATCACAATTTCATCTCATTCCTCCTTAATTAAGAGATCACAAAAATGCCCTAGTTCATACATGTGAAAATCGGCCATCAAGAGTGGAAGAAAAGATGAAGGCCCAAGTACAAAAAGTGTTGCTAATCATCCATACAACACTTTTACAACTCAACTTCAAGCCAATATTCATGATTCAAGAAGAGCTCAAAATCCCAAGCTCATCAAAGAACTCAAAATTGGCAATAGCAAGAAAAATACATGTTGGAAAGCTTCTTACCACAACAAAATAGGCATGAAACATCTTTTTCCTCAAGTACAAATGAAAGATTTGATGAAGCACCATTTCTCCCTAAGAGAAGCTTCAAGAACCGGCCATGGAAGAAGAAGAAGAAAGAACACGTTTTTTGTTCTTTCTTTTTGTTCTTTCCTTTCTTATTTACTTACTACCTCCTCTTTTCTTCTCTTTATTTTAAATAACCATATCACAAATAAAATATCCCCTTATCTCTCCATCCTTTATTTCCTACCACATAATACTTCCCATCACAATTATATTAATTCCTTCTTTCACCACATTGGTGACATGTGTCTTTCACTCACCATTTTAATATACTTTTCTTACTTACACCATTTCATAATATAATTATATCATAACCAAATACTTCAACCTTATTTATCTTAAAAAATGGCAAAATTATGTGTCCAACATAATTTCAATTTTTTCCAATTTTTCAAAATGGTCATTTTGCCCTCCAAAATGATTTTTTACAAAATGGCTCGGGATTCACGTACCAATTTCAAAATGTGAAATCCTGAGAAAATGAGTCTCAAATAAAGTCCCAAAAAATGATACTTAATAGAAAACGTGCCCCTTACATTCAAAACGGAGTCCCGATACTACAGAATCCAGCCCTCTGAATAAAATACTTGAAAAAATTACCGTCGTTCTGGGGTGGTCTGTAACACTCATCTTTAGACAGTAAGGTGAAAGGGTATTTGTGGGGTGGTAAAGCCTTATCGAAAAAGAGCTTAGTTGATTGGGCTCGAACTTGTCAGCCTAAGGCTAGATGTGGTCTTGGTATATATTGGCTCAGTATGTGGAATCAAGCCTTTTATGCGAAGAAAAAATGGAATATTTTGACTGACAAAGAAAGTCTATGGGTCTTATGGATTCATGCTTTTTATATTAGGAGGAGAGAGTTTTGGATGTTGGATGACCCTAAGTGTGGCACTGTTGTCATAAAGGCCATCTTTAAATGCAGGGTTTCCTACACTGGTTGGCTCACTCCATTCTTAAGCTCGGTTACTGTTAAATTTCCCCTGAATTAGGCTTATTTGGCTTTGTCTCCTGGATTTGAAAGGGTGATGTGGAGGAAGTTGGTCTGGTAACCCTATCATGCCTAGATCTTCCCTTATTTCCTAGTTTGATGCGTTCAGGTTGCATACATTGGACAGAGTGGTTGCTTGGAAGGAAGATATGGATGATACTTGTTGTCTATGTAATCCTTACTCTGAGTCTAGGAACCATTTGTTCTTTTATTGTCTATTTTCTATTGCAGTTCAGAAGGCAGTAATGAGTGTGGTAAACTCCCCTGCCTCGAATTGGAATTTCTTCTGCAGGTGGTTGCTGCAGGTGGAAATTGGTAAGTCTTCTAAGGCCAAAGTTAGAAGAGGCATATTTCCATCCTTGATTTATTGTGTTTGGGCTGAGAGAAATGCTAGGATTTTTCAAAGGAAGTTCTCTACTGTGGAGCTGGTTTCTAAGAGAGTTTTGGAGCTGATACATGTTAGAAACTCCATAAGGATCTCAGACTTGTTCTAGGATGTTACTCTTTTTGGTTATTGTATTAGCCTGATTATGTTGTTGAGCACAAGCTCTAAAATTACCTTGCTATTTCTTGTTTTTGGTTCAGGATTTACTTTTCTTTGTACAACTCTTGGATCTAAAACTTGTAAGTGTCGCTGGGCTATTTTGATGAAATAAAATTATAGGGGTACCGTCCCCTTTCCTTAAAAAAAAAATTTGATTGACAAGTTTAAAAGAAATAGGAGTGAATAAAATAAATTTGATTAACAAAAATGCGGTATTATTCTAACAATATATCAAAATTGTTAAAATGTATAGAGAACATCATAGATTATATTGAATAATCATAGAAGTTTTATTGTCATTTAAACCACTGATCGGGGAAGAAAAGTGTTGGATTCATATATGACACTCACAAAGTGTAGGGTCTGTTGTTTAAAACATAACAAAGCTATAGGTTTTATTCACAATTACCCGCAAAACAAATACATGGGGGTTTCCTTCAAAAGAGAAAAGGTTTTTTTTTTCATTAATGTTTGGTAAAAGGCCCTTTTTTCAATTATTTTTAAAACGGGTTCGTGTTTTCAAGGTTTTTTAGTTTTTCGGTCTAAGGCTGCCACTGAAATTATTTTTTGAACCTATTTTACCATTACTTTGACTGACAAAGAGAATATTTGAGCATATTCCGTCATGGTCCAGTTACGTGTCAATTGTTTGCACACATGACATACAGGTGGCGGGTAAATGATAGGGTGACGTGTAATCCCACTTGTTTAGGTTTTTGGGTTGCTCTCCCTCTTCACAACCCAAGAATGAGTCGACATCTTCATCTTGTTCTCATCCACCATCGTCATCCTATTCCTAGCGGAGGAGGTCATCGGTCAGGAGATTGAGATTGAGGGAGAGGCCAATGACAGAGGATGCAGCGTGCAGCGCCGTTGTAAGCCAGTGTGGCCTCTTCCGTGACTGAGCAGTATCCTCCATTAAGGCTTGATTTTGGGCTACGGTTTCTCCAAATCAAATAAACAATTGATTTTTTTGGTTCCGTTATAGAATCCGTCGATTGCTTCTTTGTATATAGATCCCATTTCAGAATCGATTCAACCATTTTTTAATTTTGTGCCCATGGAGCTTTTCCAAAATTCTAATTGAATGATGAGCATATTTTCTACCCACTCTATTATGGCACCGCCTGGAACCGATGTCGTTGGGTAAAGTCACAATCTTCGTCGGATTCACCAAATCTTCTCCATCCTCGTCATCGTGCTCATTCTGCATCCAATCGGACGACAGCCCATCAACATCATCTCGTGAAAAAAAAACCCAGAAAAAGCTCGGCTGTCGTGGATTGCGAAGAGAGGAGGATAAATATTCGAGACCCATAAAAATGGCTGAGAGAGGTGGAGAGCATGGTGCCTTTCGTCGGTGATTCAGTCATGGAGGAGAAGAGTCTGAATGAAAGGTAATTAGCAAGTGTAATTATCTCTATTAGCCACATCATCAAGCCAAAACATCAAAGCCTTTGCCCCGTCAGCATCATTTAAGTCCACCATGGAAAATATAACGACGGATGGCAAACTAGGTCCCAAAACATAAACGTTAGTGGCAAATGCGAACCCGTTTTTAAAATAATTGCAAAAATGGTCATTTTACCAAACGTTGATGGAAAAAATGGCCATTTTTTCCCTTGAAAATAAAAAATAGGTTTGAAGGCTTATCAAGGGTTTGCCCAAGTGAAGATCTCTATCCGACAGTTCTAGACATTTCAACCACTGATCGAACGGTCCAAGCCAAACACGCGGGGTTTATTTGAAAAAACTTAAAAAGTTAAAGGGCTTGTCGAGATTTCAGTTGTGAGGAGACTTCGTCCCACAGTTAGGACATTTCCTATGCTATTTTTTTTTTATTAAAGGACATTCCTATCCTAATGGACAACCCAAGTATTTCACGGACATGGCAAAAAACAAGAAAAAGAGAAGCTATACAGTATGCATACGCACACTTTAGCATAGGTTAAGAATCATAAAGGATAAGAAAGGAGGAAGTAAGGGACAGAGACGACCCGTATTTAGTGACAGAAAACTCGGGACTTGGTTGCTATTTTCGTGACGATGCCAGAAATCGCAAAAAATCCACCGATCCCTTCATTTTTTTGCGACGATACTAGATTTGGCTTCAGATCAAATTGATCCTCCTTCATTCATCACGGTGGCTCCCAGATCGACAACAATATGGAGATCCTCCTTCCGATGATAGAAGTTCTAATCCCGGCATATTATCTTCACGAGTAATTATGATGTGCCTGAATAACTAAATGATACATTCTCAATAAATTATGATGCACACCAATACAAAACTGACATAACATAGAACTGGAGAAAAATGAAATGCTCAAAGTTATTCAAGCCAATTATGATACGCTAGGATACCTTAATGATGCACTCTCAACACATTATAATTCGTTACTGTACAAAAATGATGTAACAGAGACATAGACAATAATGACGCGCATGTGATAATATGATACACCTTTACAATGAAGATGGTGCACCATTAAGATGTAAACCAAGTAGTCCATATTACAACTAACAAAGATGTAGACAATTATGATATGCACACGTGATAGTATGATGCATCTTTACAATGAAGATGATGCACCATTATGATGTAACCCAAGTAGTCCACATTATTACTAGCAAAGATGTAGATAATTATAACGTGCGCACATGGCAGTATGATGCACCGTTATAATAAAGATGATACACCATTATGATTTAAACCAAGTAGTCCACATTATTACTAGCAAAGATATAGATAATTATGATGCGCGCACGAGAGAGTATAATGCACCTTTATAATAAACATGATGCATCATTATGATGTAAATCAAGTAGTCCACATCATTACTAGCAAAGATGTAGACAATTATGATACATGCACGAGACAATATGATGCACCGTTATAATAAAGATGATGCATCATTATGATGTAAACCAAGTAGTCCACATTATTACTAGCAAAGATGTAGACAAGTATGATGTGCGCACGAGACAACATGATATTTTTGTGGTTCAAAATGATGTACATGACATAATAGTTGATGCTTCTATATATATGCAGTATGATGCTTCTGTGTGGTGCAATATGATGCTTCTGAGATGCAAAATGATGTTTTTGTGCTTCAAAATGATGTACATAACATAGTACTTCATGCTTTTATATATGCAATATGATGCTTTTGTGGTGCAATATGATACTTCTTTCACAAACAATTGATCTTCTTCAACTGATATTCTTTTGATTCATCATTAATGGATGTACACATTTTATCCACAGAGTTCATTAAACCCTCATCTCCAACCCTAACTCATAGGAAGAATCTCTTACCTTTTTGTATTAGAGTGTAAGTAAACTCAAATGGTCTCTCAAGAATTAAACTTATTACAAGATAAGTTCCTCAAATGGATTTCTACAGTTTCCAACATTGCTTATGCCTCATCGGAGCTCCATTGATCATCCATTTAGCTTGAAACATTATGGGTTGTGTTCTAGGCAAGTATTTTGTACGCCAACACCATGGAGAGGTGTCGTCAGACCATCGTCATTGTTTTTGAAGCTTGGTGTTTCGTCTACAGTTGATGGTGTAGACGCTAAGAAGAGAAAAGGGAAGGCAACTGAGAAAGGGATGGACGATTCCGATGAATGATTTGCAGATTTTAGTTACAGATGATAGAATAGTTGTGTTTAATCTAAAAACAAGGACTGCAAGTAAGCGTTTTTTTTTTTTTATAGAGATAAGCGTCTATTAATTGTATGGTATTTCTGTAATTAATGCATGTTGGGCAGAGGATAGAACACCTTAAGAGGTGCACAGAGTATCTTGTGCCTTTATTTGGACTTATTCTATTTACATAAGGGATATAGTATACTTTATTTATACTAGCTTTATAAGAAAAATATAAAATTAATACACAAACTAATTTAAATATACACTATATACCCTTATATTTACTAGAAAAAATGGGTGGCAGTACCCACCTTGTCCCTTAATGGCTCCGCAACTACTACTAGTGCTAAACTACCAAAGAAAAAAGATCATAGATCAACCGTGAGAACTAAATTGAACGATTTTTTAAGAATGAAGAGAGTTTAGATATATAGGATTACAAAGTTAGATCGAGATATTTTTATGTAATTCGAACTCCTGTCTTGGGTAGGGATGTAAAATGAACTAAGTATGCTCAAGCTTGAGCTCAAGTAAGGTCAAAATGATCTAAGCTTGATGAAGCATGCACGAGCCACAAGCTCGAGTTAAATTGCATGTTTGTTTAATAACAAGCCAAGCTCGAGCTAGCCTCTTGTAATAGTTCATGTGCCATAACAAGTGAAGTCTTTGGAGTTAAACAAGTCGAATAATTAAAATCGAGATATCATATTCTAATTCATATTGTGCTTTTAATACTCCCCCCATTATTTTTTAATTGAGATGTTTGACTTTTGATATTTTATTTGACACAATTTTTAACTAAAAAGAGTTTGTTAAAAAAAAATTGATTTGTTTTCTTCAGATGTATATAAATTATTTGACATTACATAACAAAATATTGAAGAAAACAATTCATAAATTAGATGCTGAAAAAGAAATGTAACGATTAAATTAGAACGAAATGAATAATTTATAAGGTTTTTCAAGAAAGCGAGTCAAATCTATCGAATTTACCTAATTCGAGTTCTAATAGTATCACAAAAAATTGAACCTACCGAGCTTTCCACCCACCCAAACTGATACACGAGGTGAGCTAGACAGGACCAAGCTCATGCTCAAACCTAACGAGCGTGCATGACTCCCAAAATAAATGTTTATGGTAACTGATTCTATATTGCTACACATGTTTCGTTGGAGTGTTTTACATATTCTGGTGGTGATCTTACGTTTATTGAGGCACGAGCTATTTTAGCAGGTTTATTTGCAGCCCGCAACAATAATTGGATGGAGGTGGTCATGGAATCGTATTGTCAGAACTTAGTACGCCTACTTAATCGCACAATTGCTCCTTGTTTGGTGGTGGATGAGATACGTACTCTTTCTTCAACATTTAGGCATTGTACTTTTGTTTTTCTACCCCTTGAGGCTAATATAGTAGTACATACTATCGCTAGACAAACTTTATCTTTCCTAGGTAATTTTTCTTGGTTGGACCCTATTTCTGCTTGGCTTTAGGTTACAATCACTGCTGATCATTAATATAGTATTAATTGATTGTTTCTATAAAAAAAAAAGATTAAAAAATGCCAGCATAATCACCCTCCCAAATAAAACATGAGTGGTAAAATTCTTCTCTCCTAGTTGAAAGCATGCAAACATGAATGGTGATCCCCTAGTTTTTTTTCTTTCTATTTTTAATTGTTGGCCACAATCTAACCGGCCAGCAAAACATTTCAAAATGGACTATTCATGGGGGAAGCACACCAAGCTTTGAAAGCTATTGGTACTAAATTCTACTAGCAAATTAACTAGGTTTTAGAGAGATTAATGTTTTTTTTTTTTTTTTTTTTTTGAGAAAGAGATTAAAGTTTGCTTTAGTTACAAAGGAATTCCGGATTTTGTCTTTAAAATGACATTTATTTGGATATTTTCCCATTAAATTTTTTTATCATGTATACAAAATCAAGTAGATCTTCAAAAAATGAACAAATGATATCTTTTAAAAGGAAAAATGTTTGCCCGTAACATTTTTCAAAATTTCTCTCTTGAACAGGAGGGAGATTTAGATTAGTACTCATTTCGTCTTGAATTAATTGGCTCATTTTATTTTACTATTTTACAGTATTTAAGTGTTTTATAAGTTTAATTACTGTCATGACGCGCGATATTCTGTAAAACCGCTAACGTGTTTCTGGGCGTAGGTTTAGGCAATTAAGGAAATACAACGCCGTAAAAACTTGTAATAACACGTTAGAAATCTAAGTTAAGGAAAATTTAAAAATGGGCGGGTTTTTGGAACCGCAACATTTGGCGAAGTCCGTTCCGACGTCATTAGCCGCCTCGCTAAAGCCACTTCTGCACAGTTTCCGATGAGTATCACGGAGGGGTGGTGACACTAACTCTATTAAAGCAAAACATAGACATGATAAGCATTTAATAACAACTTAAAATGATTAAATAGAAAAAGCGTAGGGTTAGAATTCACCTGACAATTGAAGATCCACAAGTTAGGGCCTTCAGCCCCTAATGAAACAGGGACTGAAGGCCTTAAGCCTTATCTCCAAAAACTCTAACTTCAGATTTTTTCTCTAGAGAGCAATCCCCAACAAAATGTGTCTTAAAACTTTGAACTAGAACTTGAACAATGAAATATGAGCCCAACACTCATATATATAGGAAATCTAAAAGACTAAAAAGCCCCTAGTGGGTTTGGTACCTCTAACTACAAATGTAGGGAGGAAATGGTCCAAAAATACCAAATAATTAAGATAAGGATTAAACAAATGACCAGGAGAGAGGGTGTCAGACTTGATTAACAAATGGCGCGGGTTATGCGCCAGATTGTGTGTGGTGCAGGTGGAGCGCGCCTTAATGGCGCTGGTTCATGCGCCGGGTTGGAGGGAAGGGTGCCACTTGAATGCGCCAGGGCTTGTGAATGGCGCTGGATGGGTGTGCCTTGGAGGGCGTCAGATTTGTGCACCAGGATGGAAGGATGAATGGCACCCTTTAGTGGCACCTTGAACATGAAGGGCGCTCCTTGATGGCGCTAGGGCTTGTTCTTGGCTAGTGAATGGCACCACTTTAAGGCACCACTCAGGTGCCTTGAACTGGCGCCACTTGCATTCTGAAGTGGCTCTCCATATTTCCAATATGTGCATTTTGGCCCCCCCACAACTCTTCTCTTGATTTCCAACTCTCCAATTTAGTCCGAGATGGTCTTGAATGCTCCGAAACTCATCAAACCTTATCTCAACCCTTCTTTTATGCTCATTTGACTCCTTTCTGCACCTCTCCACATTGCACCTTTCGGATGCGAGACTTGCAAGTAAAGTGCGTTAACGTAATTATAAAGATGCGTAAATGACGTATTTACTATCTAAAACATCATGAGAAAGTGTGTGTGCTTGCACACTAATCAGATGGTAGTCTAAACTACCACTTCCGCTGAACAGCAGCAGACAGTGGTTCGAGTATGTCTGGTTAGTGAGAGAGTTGGTCGGTTGAAGGTGCCATCAGGTCAGTTTGTCAAATTCTTAGATGTAGTGGTTCTGCATCTGTGGGTACACCGGGTGTGCCAAGTTTCAATGTTGGCATACCAGTCACCCGTCAGTTACCTCAGTCTGATTTGTAAGTTTGGGTCAGAATTCATGGTCAAAGGTTTTAGTCAGAGTTGTGTTCATGAGTGATGGTCATAGGCACGTTTGGCACTATGGACCCCAATCCATCTTCAGTTATTTCAGTTTTTTGCAAATTCTATGGCACGATAAGTGTCATCTGTTTCCACTCACATTAGGAACATTGGAGTTCATGTCTGCAGCAATAAGTTTGCATCATATTTTTACAGTTGTGTGACACACCGAGTGTCAACATTTCTGTCATGTAAGACTGAAGAAGTGGTTACACCTAGTTGTGTTATGCTTAATACCCATACCGTCTGGTATTTGTTTTCATGTCCATACCCTTGGACATCCTGTTCTACTCTTTACATTTCCAAGGTGTTCTGATTCGATTGTGAGGTATTTTTGGCCAGATAATTATACACACTTATCGATGCGCTAACCATGCGAGAACTTAGAGTTTGGACCGTCCTTAGTTGGTTGGCGTCAGTGCTTTGTAAGTGCACTATTAAGTTGAAGACTTGTGGTTTATAGATTCTTAGGAAGGGGGTGTGTACGTGGTTTACTTCATGACGAATTCATTTCCATCCTAAGACCCCCATTTACCTTCTGTTGGTTGTTCAAGTTCCGTGATTGGGGTGTATTATGAGATTCAAGGATCAGGGTCTTGGACCCTGTTTAAGAGCTGGTTCAAGAAGTCATGTCAATGACATTCCGACTTGTTCATGAAGTGGAAAATTAGCACTAAGGTTACTTTCTGATGAAGATTTCCAGCACTAAGGAAGCTAGAATTATAGGGTCAGGCCACTCCTATGATTGTCCCAATAAGAAAATCATGGTAGTAACGCCAAATGGTGAGATATCTAGTGAAGAAGAGTATGAAGCCAGAATGTGGAAGAAGTGCAAGAAAGTGACCAACAAGATGGTGAGTTGCCTCTTGAAGGCAAGATATTGGTGACCAAGAGAGTTTTACAAAGTTCTCCAAAGGTGACCGAAACTTCACAAAGGGAAAATCTATTCGAATCAAGAGCCTTTGTGAACGGTCAACTTTGAAGCCTCATCATTGATAGTGAAAGTTGTGTGAATGCCGCTAGTGATAGCATGGTGAATGAGTTGAAACTCAAAACTATCAACCATCCAAAGCCCTACCAATTACAATGGGTTGATGCTAGTGCTTTTGTGAAAGTTCTAAAGCAAGATATGGTGCCAATAAAAATTGGCAACTATGAAGATGAAGTGGTTAGTGATGTGGTAAGAATGCAAGCTACATACATCCTACTTGGGTGACCATGGAAATTTGATAAAAATGCCATACATTATGGAAATGACAACAAATACTGCCTCACCCATCCAACCAGACCCTACACCCTTCTACCCCTCTCTCCGGCCAAAGCTTTGCAAGACCAACTCCATTTAGCAAGTAAGGTCGAAAAGATGAAGAAGAAAGATGGAAAGTGAAAACGTTCAAAGAACCTTGAGTGAAAAGAAAGAGTGGGCATGAGAGGGAAACACTTGTGTTAAGAAAGAGAGAAAACAAGTGAGTACACCATCCATGGCTAAAGAGAGAGACATCAAAAAAGCTTTTCTTGAAAGGAAAACTTGTTTTCTCATGATTCCTACTCATTGCATGATAACACTTGACAATATATCTTCTCTTCCTTTTTATGTGTCTCATGTTTTGAAAGAATTTGAAGATGTGTTTGAAGAACCAAGAGGACTCCCACCATACCGAGGCATAGAACACCAAATTGATTTGGTACCGGGAGCCCCCTTACCCAAGAAGCCCGCATATAGAACCAATCCAAAAGAATCAAAGGAGATCCAAGAACAAGTGCAAGAGTTGCTTGCCAAAGGCTATATCAAAGAGAGCCTATCTCCTTATTTGGTTTTGTTTCTATTGGTGTTATTGACCACCCCAGGATGGCAACAATTTTTCCATAATATTTTATTTGGGGGCCGGAATCTGTAGTACCGGGACTCTATTTTAAATGTACGGGGCACATTTTCTGTCAATTCCCATGTCCCAGGATTTTGTTTGAGGTCCATCTCCATGGGATTTCACATTTTAGTTTTGGTACGTGAATCCCGGGCCATTTTATCAAAATTTACTTAGGATGGTAAAATGGTCATTTTGAAAAATTGGAGGAAAATGGATATTAAAGTTGGGACATTAAGTGGCGGCTAATGGGAAGGAAAAAAAGAAAGATATTTCGTGGTAATATTGGTTAAGAGATGATATTATATACCATTTCATAATATAAGTGGAGTACAATTATATCATTTCATAATATACCATTTCAAAAAAGTGTGCTGAAGAAGGAAATATCTTAAGTATTTTATGA
This sequence comes from Daphne laureola, assembly GCA_038382905.1. Taxonomy (NCBI): domain Eukaryota; kingdom Viridiplantae; phylum Streptophyta; class Magnoliopsida; order Malvales; family Thymelaeaceae; genus Daphne; species Daphne laureola. Next base: position 11,561 of record JBBYHH010283003.1, read on the forward strand.
TGGTGATTAATTAAGGAGTTAAAAGGTGGGATATTTTGGTAATTTAAATTAGAAAATAAAAGGAAGAGGTATTATTAAAAGGAGAGAGTATTTTTATTATTTGGAATATATATTCATATAAGTGTTATGAATAGAAAGAAATGAGGATAGAGAAAACAAAATCTTCTTCTTCTTCTTCCTCTCTCACCATCGCCAAAAACTCCTCCTTCTTCTTCTTCAACGGCTCTTTGCTTTGCTTCAATTCTTCATCATCTCTTCAAGTTTTCTCAAGGAATCAAGAAGATGAGCTAATTTTCATGAGTAATTCATGGTTAAATCAAGCTTTGGATGGTGTTTGAGCTCCATTTCTCATTCTCCTTTAGGCCAAAATTTTAAGCTTCTTTTGGGCATTTCTTCTCCACCAAGTTCTTCAATTTTTGCTTGAGGTAAGCTTGGATTTAAGTCTATTTTGAAGTATTATTAAGCTTTCCTCCATAGGCTCCCTTATTTGGCCGACTTTCATCATGATATGAGCTAGGGTTTTTGTGTTCTCTTGATTGATGAAGTTGAGATGAATTGTGATGCTAAAGTTTTGTGAGGATGTTTAATGAGTCAATTCTTGCTTGGGTTGTCTTGGAAATTCCCTCCTTTGTTGTTCATGGTGTTGGACGATCTTTAGGGGGAATGATTTAAGGATGGGTTTTTTGTTGAATTAAGGAATTTATCTTGAATTGATGATGGAATTGATCTTCTAAATTGATGGGAGGATGATTGGATCACTCTCCTTTGAAAGTTCATGCTTTGGACGAATTTATGAAGGATGATTCAAGGTTGATGTTCTTTGTTAAATATTGGATTTGAGTTGAATTAGGAATGAGTTCCTAAATAAGTATGTGGACACTTGACAACATTTCACTTGATTGGTCTCATTTCCTTTGTCTTGGATGAAAATATGAGTTATGAATTAAGGTTGGTGATCTTTGATGAATTGTGGATTTAAGATGGAATTTGAGCGTCTTTATGCTAAATGCATGCTTGGTAGCATTTTGCTTGGTTGGTCTTCTGTTTCATGACATGGCCGAAATTGATGAAGTTTGATTTAGAGCTTCTTTTGGTTTGAAAGTTGATCAATGATTTGAGAATTGTATTCCTTGTTGTTGTGTGGTTGTTCAGCTATGTTTTCTGAGTTTGGGCATCGTGGAAATTCAGGCGATACTCTTCCAGAATTTTGTTAGAATGTGGTTGCTCGGGTTGGTACTTGAAGTTTGAATTTATCAGATAAGGGTTCAACTCTCTTGTTTATGCATTCTGGGAGCTATTTTCATGCATGGGATTTTTTTGAAGCTAATCTCGGCTGAGGGTGGGGCCCAGTGATCCCTGGGGCTAGTTACAAGGTAAGGTTAATGGTATGAAGGTTTGAAGCTTAAGAGGTTTACTTTTGTGCTTTTGGTACTCATTCGTCATTTGATGATCAATTCTGTGAATCTGATGTGCATTGGTCATTGGATGATCAATTCTGGGATTACGACAGTTTTGGGGGAACCTAAGCCCCTCGCTGGTACCATGCGCCTGCTTTAATTCTGACCCCGTCTGTTAGGTAGTAGCCATCAGGGGCTGTCGTATTTATGCTTCCGTCTCACGGGACATCTGTATTAGCATCTCATGTTATTTTGCATATCATTGTTCATGTGATACTTAGGTTTTATAAATTTTTTAGAACATGAAATACTAACCACTTTTTGCAGGTTGCTTTTCAAACCATTTCCCTTACCTAAGCCCTTACTGAGTTCCTCTCGAGGACTCACCCCCTTATGATTAATATTTTTCAGGATCTTCTGATAAGTAACCTATGGAGTAGCTCCGTTAGGTTTTATGTGATTTGTACTTTCAGGTACATATTGTTCCTTGATGTTATTTTTGTTATGTGCGGGGGTGATCTCAATTGAGTTTGTTTCTGCTTGAGATTTTTTGATGCGAACTTGTGAAACTATTAACGGTTAACTCCTTTTTTTTGTGTTAGCAGCAGCAGCAGTGACCTTGAGGTGATCAAGTGTGTGAGGCTCTGTAGGTGTAGATGCATATGTACATGTAGGATGAATCACCATATGTGGCTTGTATGATTGGTCAATATCTTGCATGATTTGAAACTATGGTCATTGTATTTAAGTGGAAAAGTCTATCTTGTCCATGTCCCTTGATGGTTGGTGTATGTTCATGTTTGTGATATTGCCTGAGATGGCCATTTGTTGCCGTAAGTGTCCATGGGTTTTGCGCCTGTATGCTTATGAACATTTTGTTTAAGTGTTTGTGATTTGAGACTTGAAGTGCAATCCTCCTCCTTTGTACCTTGTGAATGTGCCATCTTTTGGTATGCTTGGGAGTTAAGGTACATTGGGCCGGGTTATGGGAACTGCTGCACCAAATAGGCCTCCATTATGGTCAAGTCATCCCCCTCTCTGTCCTGCTCCGTCGCTTCCGCCAAGCGATGGGGTAACATAATTTATTTCACAAGGTTGGCTATTGGGGCACAAACATCTTTGGTACTTGGTTCATCTTCCTCTTGAACTTGGTAGTTTAATGTAGTGTGGGAGAGGTCGTCATATGTAGTTTCAAGGTTGGCATATGAATCTTGGTGGGAAAGGCTATAACAAGGTGTAGAGTGCATTTGGACCGAAGGGGTGAATACCATATGTGAGGCTCGGTTGGTGTAGGAGGTTTATGGTATGGGCATGTGATGCAATGTAGGTGGGCGTAGATAGGGGTAGGAGCCAAGGCCATAAGTACTTATATGAACCTCCAATGGTGATAGGAGGATCATACAAGCCCGAGATCAAGAGAGGAAGAGAAGATGGATAGAAGTGGATCAAACCCTAGTTGATGAACATCATGGGGTTTGATTTTGATGCCATGATTGAAGGGATGAACCTAACACCTCTTCAAATGGAGTTTGAGGCAATATAGGTTTTGATCCTAGCTCAAACGAATTGAACCTATGGGCTGGATAGTGGAGTATAGATGGAGAACCCTAGTTGAACAAGAGAGCAAATAGCTTCTTCAATCTTGTTTCAAATTAGTTCTATTTCAAAATGGTGTTTTTGGCCGAAACTTAACCCTAGGAAACTACCAAATATCTGGCCCTAACATTCAAAGACTAGTATATCCCTAGGTTAGCAACTAACTAAAAAAATTCAGATGTTAACCCTAGTTAACTAGGCTAATTAAGACTACTTACCTAGCTAAACATTACTAGAAATGTATTAATAGGAAATTATATTTGAATTAGTTTAAAAGTGTTGTAGGAATCCTTCTAGAAAGGGTATGAACTATTTGGAAGGGTATCTTTCCTTCCTTAATGGAGTTTGGCTTCATTGTTCTGGGGGGACCACTATTGAAAGTGACACTTTACTGATTTTCAATTGAGTCCCCAAGCTTCATTTCTACTCCAAATAGGTTAAGGCCAGCTCCATCGGTTCCCTCTCTTCAAGCTCTATCCAATGAGTACAACTTAGGCCATATTTGGAGCACTTTAGTTTTAAACATCCAAACAACCCCTAAAATGACTAAGTGTAGAGAAGTTGTTGTTGAAGTTGTGGTTGCCCGGATCTTCAATCCATGGAATGGTTCCTTATTTGATGCTTCCTGTGTAGTCTTCATCTAATTGCATACCTAGGATGTCTAGCTTGAGTCCCAAGACTTCATGCTCTTCATTTTGCTCTTGCTTGGTGGCCAAGGTAGACATGAAGAGGCTAAGGCATTCTTGAGATTGTATTGCCCCAAACCTTGTCATAGGTCCTCCCAAGCCTTGAAGTGGATGCATTCGGCCTTGAGAAGCTTCATTGGTGCCATTGGAGGAAGGTAGCACCATTGGGCCATGGGAGCTAACAATAGGTGCCAAGTGAGGTGGCAACGGGTGAGAAAGGTGCTTAGCACCCGAGGCTTGAGGTGCACAAGTGCCATACCCTTGCTCTCCTTTGCCACTCCATCTCCCTCTTCATGCGTTGAGCGTGCTAGGTTTGTACCAAGTACGGTAGGCATTTCAGAATAGATGGATGGGGGTGGGTCTTGGCCTTGGATAATGGTCATCACATCTTATTTGAATTAGAGGTGGAACACATCACATTACCTTATGGTGTGGGCCGCAAGTGTAAGGGTTTTTCCACCACCAATTATCCTCCATTTTTCACCTACACACTTAAATAATAAATTATTCCACTCAAGTCCTCACGTGTTTAGGTGGTCTCTCTATTTGTGACAGGGACCACACTCGACCAATTTACTCTCCCTCTTTCCAAAGCTCTCAACCACTCTTCCACAGTCTCTAAGACCTCAAGTGGTGATATACTCCACTTTGAAACCATAAGAAAACCTCTAGAGAAACATATTTTCACAATCGCAAACAAAAGATGCTAGTTACTTGAAAATGAGGTTTTTGGTTGAAATTGGTGGGTTCATCCTTGAACTCGAAAATGCAAATTTTCCCCTCTTTTGTCAAATTCATTTCTACTACTTTTCAATCAACAATCCATCATAACAGAGGCTAATAAAAGCGATAGAAAATAGTAGGTACACAAAAACACAAATTTTCTTCAAGGCTAAGAAAATGGTGACTAGGGTTACCTTGAAGAAAACACACAAACAGTCTCCTACAATCACCAAATATCTAATACCGATTGATATGAATCTCAAATGCTGAGGAGGTTCACATACACACATGGATCTAGCTTGTAGGAGCTTCTTATTGGGAGGATAGTTGTTGGCCTCCTTCGCCTCCTTCCTAGAAGGCAATGCAACAAAAGAGATGGTGCTAAGAAAGAAGATGGCTCTAACACCTCCTATATATGATGTGATCGGCAACACTAGAGATAATTATTAAGTCCAAGAATGGGGCCTCAAGGTCTGAGATGAAGATTGAGATAGGTGAGAACCATGGCTTGAGGTAAATAATCCTCTCAAGCATTCATATGAGTTCTAGGATTTAGGGAAGGGCAAGCTAGCTATTTAAAGAGTCTAGCAAGGATTTAGTTATAGTTACATCCCCAAATGAAGCCTAAAATACTGAAATTACCCTTATCTAAGTCTTTGAACCTTTTAGGAGTAAGTAGGGACAAAGAAAAGGGTAAAAAGTGAAAGTTTAGAAGTAAAATATGTACTTCATAAGTCTGTGGCACCATGGTGGTGCCAACATGGCTCTGTGGGAGCATTGTGATCTCATCTAGAGCTCCAAATGCCATTGTGGTGCTAGGGTAGCTCTGCACAAGCTTTCTGGTCGATCATTTGGAGTTGATGGCGCTAGTGTTGCGGCATGGGTGGCTCTGTGGCTCCATTTGAGCTAAAATCTGGTTGTTAGCTTCATTTTTTCATGCTCTACTTGTTGGCTCCTTATTTTGAACTCTTTACGCTACATTTCATGCGTTGAATATAGAACTTGGTGCTTTCCTCCATGCTAGTCCTCTAAGCCATCCTTGCATGTTCTTAGGTCCTTATCACGATGACAGGGTCGAGCAATTTGAGAAGCCAACAATCTGGGTGAAATCGGCTGGAGTGACATCTTTGAAGATGCTTTGTAAGTGTGTTATGATGATAATGAGGATAAAGGAGTGTGATGGGAGCTTCCCCTTTATTCTTTGGTTATTGGACCAGGTCATTCTTCAAGGTGCTGGCACGAGCTATCCCCATATGTTTGTGGGGCACGATGATTCATTGGAAAATTGGATTGATGGTCTTTTGGGATACCTGATTGAGAGGTTTCAGAAGGGCTTTACAATACCTCAAAGTGAGAAATTTTTTATTGTGTTGTATTTGTTTTTTTTTCCTTGGCTTTTGTGTTCCTATAATCCTTGTTTATGATGCAGGCAAGATCTTGAACCCTGATCACTTTTTTTACGAAGAATAAAGACTTGCAAGAGGCTCTATTAAAGACTATGGGGGAGCCTTATTTGCCTAAGCCTGGTAGAGCCGTTATCGAGGCACCTAGTGAGGTTCCTTCAAGTGGCGGTGAGGTTATTGCCCCTGGTAACATTGTGACGAAGGCCCAGTGTATTGCCTTCATAGTGCCTTAGCAAGATGTTGAGGCAAGTGAAGAGTCGGAAGAACAGACCTAGCTGCAAAGGAAGCGTCATCGCTTAGGCATCAAAGGTAATTTTAGAACCTTTTATGTTATTTGTTGGTTCTATCATGATCCCTTTGACCCCTTTCAATTTTTTTTTGGCAGATGATGATGTCAAGGTGGTGGAGACTACTCCACTAGCTTCTGCCCCTGCTTTCAAGGGGAAGGGTATTATGGTCAATTGGGAGAACCCTTTGTCCGAAGTGCAGCCTCGGGCCCCTTTTGGGTTTATGACGGACGGGTAAAGGACTGCCCTGACACAAGTTTCCAGAGATTCTGCCATAGTCCCTCATTCATTGGAGGGGTTAGACCCTCATTTTGACCCCTCCCAAGTGAGGGATGTGAGGAAGATTGAGAGGAGGTTGGCGTTCAACAATCAAGGGTGAAAGTTTGAGGAGGCGTGGGATCCTGTAATGGATGTCACCCAGAATGAGTCCATCCTTCATGATGGTAAAGACACATGTTCTCATGTCTTTGAGGGTTTGATCCTTCCTCGAGATCACCATTTCTTGGCTAAGACAAGTTTGTCTACCAAGGAAATGGTTCAGTAGTTGATGGTTAATTTGACCTTTGTAAGTATCCTTTGTGTTGTTTTCTAATGGTCGATGTATGTGTTTGACTAATTAGTAATAATTTTTGTAATCTTTACAGGCTTTTGTATGGTTGTATGGCAATTTTTAAAAGTGTGTCCAGAATCATAAGATGATTCAAGACCTTCGTGCCCATGCCAGGGTGATGGAGGAGAAGGCTAAGTCCTCAGAATAGCTTGAGAAGCTGAAGAATGAGCTTGCCTCTCATAAAGCGAAGGTGGAGTCTCTAAATAAGGCTCACTCTGAGGAGATGGATTGGGTGAAGGAGAGGATCAAGGTGATCTCCAACGCCGAGGAATCTGCTTAGAGGAGTGCCCTTAATCAGAAAACTTTGACCAATAGCTTCACTCTCAACGCGGACCAGAAGAGGTTGGCCATCGAAGGACTCAATAGAGAGATTAAGGATCTGAAGAATGTGGTCGGTTTGAAGGACCAACTGATAGATGAATTTTTGTAGCAATCTGTCAAGGTGGAGGACCTCACTCATAAGGCCATGAAGAGGTTTAATGAGTGTTCTTCTAAGATTGGTGAGATGAATGGCTCGAACATTGAGGACTTTTTGGAAGTTGCTCGGCTTGAGAGGTTTTGTCATGTTTCTTTGTTCAAGGGGGAAAGCTTGGACCCCTTAGTTTTGTTAAGTTAATAGCTTTGAGGATTCCTCGAGTGGAGACTGTTGTGTTAACCATGGTTGATGTGGCAGTTGAGGCGCAAGCTCAGCAAGCTGTATGCTTTCCTGAGGGGTTCCTTCGATGCCTTCTTCAAATGGAAGGTTTAGGTTTTTCAGTGGACTTTAAGTCCTTGAATGTTACGAGCATCAAGGACCCAAATAGACCCACCATTTTTAATGTTGGTAGGAATGAACAGAGGTTGGGTCCTTTGTTCCCTTATGAAATTTTGTCATTGCCTCATGTCAAGGCTGGTGTAGGTGATTAAGTGGTGAACTTAGAGGAGCCTTCTGTAAGAAAGAGTGTCGAGGGTGATTTACCCTCTGGCAATAAGGATGGAGGCTCCAAATGATTTGTGGATGCCCTTCCTTTTATTTTGTAAGAGTGACTTAGTATTTATTTGGAATGAAAATTTGTATTTCATTGAATTGGATTGGATGTTTATACATAGTAGGGTCGTATTTTATCTTGATGATAACAATGCTTCAGTAGCTTTCCATTTATGTCTCTGAGTTTGAAAACTCCTTCTCCTTCTCTGTTGTGTACAATGTAGGGTCCTGTCTAGTTGCGTCATAGCGTTTCATGTCCTGGGTTTCTTCATGCCAACTCAGACTTGAGTAGAGCCAGGGCTCCAACTTGTATTTATTTAGGACAAATTTTGGAGTGATGATTGTCATTTGCTCGTTATCTTAGAGCCATCATTCACAATCTTGCCCCTTCTCGTACTTCCTTGATGAGTTTTAGTTGGGCTCGAAAGCCAATTTTGTTGTGTGGTGCATCATGGTAGAGGGTTCTGACTGTTGGTATGTCAGTCTCGATGAGAAGTAATGCATCCACTCCATATACGAGGGTGAATGGTGTTTCACCAGTTGGCCCTCTTTCAGTTATTCAATAGTCCCATAAGATGTAGGGTACCTCTTTAGGCCATTTTCGTTTTGCTTCATGTAGCCTTTTCTTTAGGCCTTCTTTGATGGCTCATTTGGTAACATCGACCTGTCCATTTTGAAGACCCAGATATGGCTAAGAGGGGGTGAGTTGGCTTTAAAACAAATTAAAAACCTTTGACTTTGCAACCAAAAAACCTCAGATTAACACGTTGATAGATCAAACTTGAATATACTTGCAGCAACAAGGTATCAACGCATTGATGGTTAGCACAGATAAGAGTAGTAAGGCTGAGTGAAGGACACAAAGATTTATAGAGGTTCGGTCAACTTGACCTATGTCCTCTCCTCAAGACACACTTGAGTGTTACTCCACTAGAACTGACGCCTGACATACATGACTTATACATAAATTTCCTGACACATAGGACTTCACCAAGGCTAACTGACACATAGGACTTTACACCTAATGCTTGACTGACAAGGCCTAAATAATTGCATGACTAACAAGACTACAAATTTTTTGACTAATAGGACTTTAACAATGGTTGCCTGACACACAGGACTTTATGCCAAGGTTTCCTGACAAACAAGACTTAGAGTGATGACACTAGAACCATGATCAATGCGTTGATAGAACAGACTATAAATCTTCCTCTTCCTTGGGAAGTTTCACTTAATCAATGATGTAGAACTAGTCTAATATCACCAACTAATGAAGTTGATCAATATAAGCGCAAGAGAAAGCCTTTTACAAGAGTAAATGTAGAACAAAAGGCTTCTCTATAGAAAGACTCTCTGGTGTAGGCAAAGTTGATACTGATGATCTTCTAGTTGTTTTTAGCTTTTTGAATGATAGCTCGACAACATCTTTTGATATGTATGAGTGAGTAGGATATTGAAGAGTATTCACAAAGTGATCCAAATGTACAGATTGGCATCTCTCTTCTTCTTTCTTCTTTCTTCCTTCTTCTTCTTCTTTTATAGGCTCTAGAGTAAGCGTAGATGGGTAGGAGTGTCTCCAGATATTCATATAGCCATTGTGTATGAAATATTTCAATTTTGGAGCTTTGTGAATGTTGGCTAATCGATTTCTAGCCATTGTGAATCTTTCCAAATTTTTGTGATCTTTCATCAACGCATTGATAGAGAATGACTTTAGTAACTTGATGGATTTTCTTCTTCAATCTTGACCTTTCTTGAGAGCTTTAAACTTGAATGTCTTCTCTCATTGTTGTAGCCCAGTATTAGAGTGGATGCCTTCATGATTGAATGCTTCATGGCTTGTGAAACGTGAAACTTGCATTTTGAACATCTTCCCATCAACGCGTTGATGCTCACTGCATCACACGCTTTTCTAATTTCTTTCCTTTTCTGAACTGATTACATCTTTGCTGTCACCACCGTCCCCGCATCCCGTTACCTTGCGGAAGCATCTGATTTATTTGGACCGGGCGGCGGCGGATGCGTGTGAAACCCTTAAACTGAGTTGCTCCTTCCCAAAAAACCCGACTTTTAAAAACTTTCTTAAGTCGTTGATATTTCTAACGTGTTTGCAAGTTTTAGGTCGTCTTACTAT
>JBBYHH010283004.1:2423-12683 GCA_038382905.1 Daphne laureola
CATAAAACATTTTTACCTTTCATCCGCTACTCTTCCTCTCCTCTTTCGAAATCTCTGTTCATCCTTATAATTTTTTCGAAAATAGTCACTTATCTCTGAAGATATAATTGCGTAAAATGTTCCAGACATCATTGATGACTGTAACAAACCACCATCGTGCTGGGGTGGTCTATAACAAGTTTTCTCTTTGATCCTTCTCAGTTATTTGTTGCTTAGCTCGAAGAACTCTCATGGACATCATCATCAGATTCCCTTCAACTAGTCTCTCACCTTCTTCCTCACTCTCACCATCAAGTGTCTCAACCTCTTCTTCTTGATTGTCTTCCTAACCAGAATATCCTCCATTATGTCAAGCCACTATCAACCTTTTGATGGAACAATCATAAGCATAGTGACCCTTCCCAAGACACTTGTAAAACACAATTTCCCTTGCTGGTTGTCTTGGCTGATTTGGATTGGGGTTTTGTGGTTATGGTGCTCTTGAGTTTTATCTACGAGGTGGGGGTTGATTTCTTGGTGGTGGTGGTCTAGAATGAGGTGCTTGAGGTCTAGCATTGTTATTCGGTTAAGGCCAAGGATTTCTGGTTTGTTGAGCTTGGTAATATGTGTGGGAGGAATGAGGGGTAATTTTCCTCAACTGTCTATCTAGCTTGATGGCCTTGTGAAGTAAGTCATTAAACCCTTTGTACGCATAAAGATCCAAGGTCATAGCTAGCTCAGGTCTCAAACCATACAAGAACCTCACCATCTTGGCCTCTTCTCCTTCTCTCACATTGGCATCATGAGATCTCCTTCCAACTCCTTGTGATAATCCTCAACTGATATTGACCCCTAAGTTAAATGTTGTAGCTTCTGGAAGTACTCATTGTCATAGTAAGGAGGTACAAATATGTCCTTCATCACTAGCTTAAGCTACTCCCAAGTCTCAATGGGTTGGATCCTAGCCCTCATCCTCTCTAAGTTTAGTTTGTCCAATCAAGTAAAAGCATACCTACTAAACTCAATGATGTCCAATCTGATCCTTAAATGATCTAGGTATCCAAGGCAGTTGAATAACATCTCCGCTTTCCTCACCCATTCTAGAAACTCTTTTGGAACACTCTTTCCATAAAACTATTGTACTTGTAACTTGACATGACTCATTGCTTGCTTCTCAAGTACCTCATCTCTTCTTCTTGGCTCTTAGTTCCTATCTATGGGTGACCCATCAAAGCCTCCATTTTTTTTCCATTCTAGTGTCTTATGATCCATAACCTGAGGTGGGTTATAATAAGACCCATCCATGTAAGCAAGATCAACTTCCCAATTTCCTTGAAATCCTACTAGTAACTCTCCTTCTTCATCTTCATAGATAGTCTCAATAGGGTTGGGATGAAAGGTTGCAGGTCTAGATCTAATTGTGGTAAATGGGTGGGGAGAGTCTTGATATTGAGGTTTGGGTCTTGGTTGGGATGGTGCTTGGCCTGGAAAAAGGGTGGTATTTGGTGTGGGATGATGTGGTGTCGAAGTAGTGTGGCTTTCATGTATAAACTCTTCCCCGTTTTTAGGTATTTCTTCCTCTACCTCCTTTTTTTTTCCTTGCATTTTTCATTCCTTCTCAAGTCTTGTTGTCCTTTATTCTTGAGCAATTTTTCTTGTGTTCATATCAGTAAGAACCTTGAGTGTGTCATCAACCTTACTCTCTAAAGTGGTAGTGTCCATCTTGATTCAACCTGTTGAGCAAAACACAACACACGCACATAAATGACCTTATTGACTTCTTTTCAAATTAGTTCACTCATGTCTACACTTAATGTTTGAGGTAAAAATGTAAGGTTTCTCAGGCTATTATGTGCTCACTCAAAGGAAGTTTTCAAAACTCAACACTTTTCTAAGTTCTCTACAGAACTTGACTGGTGATGTACTTGTTCCTCAGTAACAAACCCACTCCTAGTGCAATTTTGAAATCAATTAGAGAGGCACTAGATGTCGAAACCAGTTGTGGCTTCGTAGTGGGGGTCGAAAGAATAGTGGTAAGGGATTTTATAAAATGGTTTGAAACTGGTCTTCTTTAAAAAGTTCTGTAAGGTGCCAATTTTCTACCACCTTGTTCACCAAGTTTTGGTACAAATTTAGAAAATCTTTGCAACTGAGCTCTTTTCCAAACTCAACCTCAACAATTAAACTAACAACATTTATCACACTTTTAGGCCATATTTTTCCCCAAGTTTTAGTAAAATCTCATAATCTTGCATGGGTCTTCAATGACTCGCTTTCCTGGTCATTTAATCTAAATCTTAAACAACTCCACAATCTAATTTGTTCTAGTAAAATGTTTATTCCTGGTGTTTGTTGAGCACTCTAATGTTTAACAAACTGATAGCCTAGGACCCCATGTTTTAAACATGTAAAATCAGAATTGAAAAAGACCTACTCTCTCTTCAGAGAGTACAACACACAACTCACAAGAAGTTAAAAAATAACAAGGACTAAAGATAGTATGCTTTTACCTGGGTGTTCTTGAGCAATCAAAACTCTGATGCCACTTAATGTGTACCTCACCCAACTCTCTTGGAGTCCTAGGTAAGGATCTATCTAAGAACACACTACAAACATGTTGGTGAAAGAAAGACAGCTACTCACCTCATCTCCAACCTTCTGTGATTGGCAATAAATGATCTAAGTTGGAGTTGTCCAAGGGTAGATGATGGTCCTAGCACCTGTCCTCTTGAATGTGGAGAAACACTAGGATTAAACCTTGAGGCTTGGAACAAGCACCAAGACCTGGAGATGAAGAAATGATGTTGAGAACTGAAACCCCTCCTCAAGAAATTCTTGAAAAGGCAATAAATGAGTTCTGCGTATTCCAAGAAAAATAACTTCCTTTTATAGGGGAGGCTAGGTTTTGGGTTTCTTTAAGGCCTAAGAAGTGTTTAAAGACCTTAAACTAGCATTATAATATGTCTAGATAGGAATTATAGAGATAAAAATCAAAACAGAGCATAAGAACAAAGTTTGCTAAAATTCACAAAGATCTATGCGGTGTAGGTCAGGAGGTTGTGTGCTGAAGGGTTAATAGTTGTACACTAAAAGACTGGTGGTTAAGCGTTGTGTATGCCTAGGAAAAATGCTGAAGGGGTGGCCTGTGCACTAGGCCTGTGCGTCATGCTAACCGCACAGTCTCAGTGCACAGGTGGGGTATTCTTATGCGCTAGCTGTGTGTTCACTTGTGCTATGAACATGCGGGTACTGCAACCTTGACTGAATTTGGCTTGAATTTGGGTGCATGTGCGCTATAGAAGGTGGTAGTTGGGCTCATGGAGCTAAGTTGTCGCTCAAGATCATCTAGAAGTAGCTTACCTCAGCTCATCTCAGCTAGAAGTAGATGAACTTAGCTCAGCTTAGCTCAAGGTTAGCTAAAAGTAGCTTACCTTAGCTCATCTCAACTAGAAGTATATGAAATTAGGTCACCTTACCTCAATATTAGCTAGAAGTAGCTTACCTTAGCTAAACTCCAGCTACAAGTAGATGGACATTGTCACCCCCTCGCTAGGCTGAAGCAACAGACCAGGGCAGAGAGGGGGATGAAGTTGAACGGAGGCCACTTTGGTGCAGCGGATCCCATAACCTGGCCTGATGTACCTTGACTCACAAGTATACCGAAAGAGGGCACATTAAAAAGGTATAAAGAGGGCACTTCAAGTCTCGAGCCTCCAAACGCTTAGTCAAAATATTCATAAACACTTAAGCAGAACATTTATAACACTCAAAGTTGAGCTCAGCTCATTACCAAATACACTAGAAAGGAGCCTTGCCCCCACTGAACTGGGAAAGTACCCTCGAGTAACATAATATATCCAGAAATCAAAAAATAGCTGAAGAAACATCACTAGCATGCCTCTACTTATTCATAATATACTATGCATCAAGGAAACATGGACAAGGTAGATTTACCACTTAAATACAATAACCATAATCTCAAGTCATGCAAGCAGATGATCAATCATACAAGTCTTAGAATATGATCCATGCTAACATGTGCATATGCATCTACACCTACAGATCCTGTCACACCTGACTACCTCTAGGTCACTGCTGCTGCTGCTAACATAGATAAAAGAGTTAACTGTTAGTAGTTTCATAAGTGCTCATCTAGAAATCTCAAGCAGAAATATACTTAATCTAGATCACCCCCACACAAAACAGAAATCCCATCAAGGAGCATTATGTACCTGAACGTACAAATCACAGAAAACCTAACGGAGCTACTCCGTAGGTTGCTTATCAGAAGCTCTTAAAAAGTATAATCATTAGGGGGTGATTCCTTGAGAGAACTCAGTAAGGGTTTAGGTAAGGGTAATGGTTTGAAAAATAACCTGTAAAAAGAGATTAGTAATCCTGCACAAAAAGTTAGCATGCCATGTTCAGCAATTATACAACCTAATTATCACATGATTAATGATACGTAAAATGATATGATATGCAAATACAGACGTCCCATCAGATGGAAACAAAACCATCATGTCTTATCGGACATAAATAGATACAACATTCCATGACGGCTCTAAGCTCAGGCACATGTTCATACAGATACAAAAGCCCTCGGTGGCTCTAAGGCCATTACAAGCGGGGTTCAGAAAAGCAGGTGCATGGTACAACCAAGGGGCCTAGGTTCCCCTTAAACCTGTCGTTCTCCCAGAAATGATCATCAAATAATCAATAGATAATCACAACCGCCCGATTGATTTTCCCACACAATCGCAAGATTGGATCTCCCGAACTTGAAACCTGCATACCATTAACCTTACCATGCTACTAGCCCCAGGAGTGACCGGGCCCTACCCTCAGCCCAGGACTAGCTTCAACTAACCCAATATGCATGAAGGCATCCCAAAATGCATATTAAAGAGAGAGTTGAACCCTTACCTGACAAATTGCATACTTCATGCATCCACCCAAGGAACCACTTTGACCCGAAGATCCGGCAGCATTCTGGCTGCATTTCCACATTGCTCAACCACAGAAAACACAGCTGAACAACCACATAACAATAAGCAATACAATCCTCAATCATTGATCAATATACAACATACAAAGAAGCTTTAAATTAAGCTGATCCATTTAGCCAAATAATGAATAGAAAAACCAACCAAGTGAATGTTGCCAAAAAATCCATACAACAACTTAGGAGTTCAAATTCAACTCCATTCCAACTCTAATCCAAAATTCATCAAAGAATACCAACTTTAGTCCATCAATCACAAATTTAGCCAAGATATGGTAAATGAAGACCAACCATGAAAAATATCACCAACTATCCATATAACAATTTAGAAACTCCATTTCCTTCCTAATTCAACTTAAATCCAACATTTCATAGAAATCACCAACTTTGAATTATCTCCTAACAATTTGGCCTACACATGTATGTACAAAGGTGAGTAATCCAATCTTCCTCATATTAATTTAGAACCTCAAATCCATCACTAATTCATCACAATCCCTTAATTCAACAAGAATTACATCCTTAAGAATTTCCCCAAAATTTTGGCCATTCATGTACATACCAAGGAGGGAATTTTTTAAGATCAATCCAAGCATGAATTGTGTTTATAACCATCCCCACAACACTTTAGAACCATATTTTCATCTCATCTTCATCAATCAAGAAAATCATAAAAATCCCTAAATCATAGATGATAAATTCGGCCAACTAAGAGAGGAAGAAAAGATGAAGTCCAAGCACAAAAAGTCTTGGTAATTATCCATACAACACTTTGACATCTCAATTTCATACTAATCTTCATCATTCAAGAGAACACCAAAAGTGCCCTTACTCATAACATGAAGAAATTGGCCATGGATGGAGAAACACATGGAAGAAAGCTTCCTACCACCACAAAATAGCCATGAATCCACTCTTACGTTAAAAAAACACGGAAGAAATTGATAAAGCCTTTCTTGCCCTAAGAGAGCTAGAAGTTTCGGCTACCATGGAGGAAGATGAAGAAGAAGAACAAAACGTGTTCTTTCTTTCCCTTCTTTCCTTTTTCTATTTATTTTTATCCTTTCTAATATCAATATATCATTTCTATTATTGATATCATATTAAATAACTAGGTGACACATGTCCCTCTTTTGTCACCATTTATTTTCTTTAATTAAAATACCAACCATAACCAAAATATCCCAAATAATAATACTAATTCCCTTCACTTTTCCAACTTACCACCAAAAGTGGACACTTGTCCAATATTTAATTAAAACGTAATCTTCACTTACCTTTTAATAATAATTTCCCCTTTTATCTCTTCATATTATTTCCTACCATACCAAAATAATATCGCCTCATCTCTCCTCCTTTTAGCTTCCATTTAATATGTTCCCCATAATTTCACTTTTGTCCAATTTTCTAAAATGATCATTTTTTCCTCCGAAGTGATTTTTTGCGAAATGGTCCAGGATTCACGTACCAGATCCAAAATGTGAAATCCCATGAAAAAGAGTCTCAAATGAAGTCCTGAGATATAATACTTAGCTAAAAATGTTTCCCGCACATTTCAAAATGGAGTCCCGGTAATACAGAATCTGGCCCATGAATAAATTATTCAGAAAAAATTAATGTCATCCTGTGGTGGACTGTAACATACTCTCCCCCCCCCCCCTTAGGACTCTTGGTCCTCCAAGAGTATCCTTAATGTCAGAGTTATCTCTAAACATCCTTACTGAGGCTCAAATCACAAGTTGAGCAGAATGAAACGATTCTTGAGTACTTATCTAGAAAACTGACCGTTAGGAGAAGCCTCGGACTAACCCCCAACATAGAAGAGCCATCGATACCACATTGTGACGAGGTTCGGTGCTGCAGACTAACCACTTCCTAGTGGTCAGAATTAAGTCTCAGAAGTTCTCCTCTAACTTACCAATGTAGAACATGTCGGATACCATAGATATAGCCGCGAAATCATTTTGATGCCAAAACAGATTCCAAACCCGAACTGTTGTCAGAACAACTAACTAGTGTGATGCGAAATAGAACACCTGAATGGTGTTTCACAAAATATAACACTTAAATGGTGTAGTGCAGAACAGAACACCTAAATGGTGTAATGCAAAACAAATAGTAGATAACCAGATTTCACATCACAGACAACCTGAACAGACTTACAAGGTGTCTGCGTGCCCTTACGACACATAGACAATTAAAATGGCGTAACATCAAACAACACCACTAAAATGACCAAATGACTATATTGTAGTCGCAAAGCTCCCAATACAAAAGTACTGAACATGATAGCCTGAATCCTAAACCTTGTGGGTTATGGACCCACAACACTCCCCTTGCAGCAGATCAATCTGATAAGGGAGTGTGTCGCAAATGCCTCCCAAACCATGCCACATAATATAGGCACGACCAAACGGAATAGAGTTCAAACTCCCATGTGGCCTCACAAGGAAAAATGAACCACATGACACCACGTACCTTCAGACTCCGGAGTTCCACATTGTCTGAAAATTGAATATACCGAACTTGTCTTAAAAGGTGTCATGTGCACAAACCAACATCAGCCACCTGATGTTGATTTCAGATATCTTCAATGATCTCTGATCCTAATTTATACATATAGAATGTCACTAAACTAATGTATTCAGATCAGGAATATGTACTATGAAATTACCTTCATTGGTAATACAATTGGTGTGGAAACCACACTCACTGACAAACCACAGACATGTGTGGTGTCAATCCTTGACAAACCACTATCATAAGTTGTGTCAATCCTCCAACTCATTTTGGTGAATGAACCTCTTTGACCAAGATTAATGCTCATCTTCAGAGCATCCCAAGGTTAAAACTGAGGGGTTAACAAATAGAGCACCACACCGGTGCAACAACGGCCTGAGATATCAGACAGAATCAGAATACCTTGTTGGTATACCACGAGACATAACTAATGCAGAACATATTATTGGGGTAGAACTGTTACAAAATAGAACTCCAGAATGGAGTGTCATAGCCTGACCCCAAATCGGAACACATGTGTATTGACCCAATACAGAATGAAGCTACAATAGCATACTTTGAAACCACTCCCTCAATGGTAACCAACAGCTCTAGAGGAAGAACTTTCATTCTTTCATGCAAATTTAACCAGACTTAATTCTGAACAGCATATCCTTCGCAAGAGAAGCTGCGGAGCTGCACTTCCTGAGTGCATAGTTTCAAATTCTGACTTGGGAATTCAGAGCAGGAAGTTGGTAAGTAGACCAACCTTAGAATTTATAGCTACCTTTGTGTTGTGAATCTTTCCTAGAAAGTAACCTTAATGCTAATTTCCCACTTCACAAAAAAATTGAAATGTCATTGACATGACTTCTCGAACTAGCTATTAGACAAGGTCTAAGACCGTGATCCTTAATAACTGACCAAAGATAAAAGATGTCAGAATGGAAGTGAATCTATGCTGAATTAAACCACTAACACATTCTCTCTCTAGGAAAACTACAGATCACAACTCTTCAACTTAACAGTGCATTTCCAAAGAACTGACGCCAATCAATCGAGGGCGGTCCAACGTAATGATTACATGATCTTTCAACTCACAAATAAATTCGAGCCCTGATTCTTAGAGCACTGACTGGAACCCAACTCTGACAATGCTCGAAATACCAAGTATCACAGGAGGGTCTAACTCTAAGGTCTCACATGATTAGCGCATCCTTAAACATGTATAATGATCTTACCAAAATATCTCACAACTGAATTCGAACACCTTGATGATGTATAGAACATAATGTCCAACCGATAAGGTATTTAGCAGAATATAGCTAGGTGTAACCACATCTTCAGTATTACATGACAGAAATGGTTGATGGTCGTTGTGAAAATTTAACTAATTATATTTCCTCACTATAGCGCACGATCTATCTATCATACTATAGCGGCTCAGATTGGTGAGGGTCAACCCCAAGAGAGAGTGTGTGTGAAAATATCAATTCTAGTGAATATCCTATTGATATGAAAAAGTATGTGTGAAACTATCTACCGAGATGATGAAGGTTGTGTTAGACAGTTCAAGTAATTCAAGTAAATTAAAGAAAGGTTCGAAAACAAAGTTTGATAAGTGGATCAAAGCTCTTCTGGGGTAGTTCAGCCTAATTTCGGGGATTATCTACATCTCATATGTCATAATTAGATGTATGCACGTAAGTCAGCCCAATTTCCTCTGGGGAAACCGTCTTCCCTCTAACTAAGTAAATCATAACTAGGCACTCCCGTGCTCTAGGGACGACTTCCTTGAGGCAATAATGGACAAGCAATAGCTACTATAAGATCAAGTAAGGTTCTCTCAAACTCATACAAGACCCATCAATTGATTCTCCTAGGTTTACCTATGGGAAATCATGTCGGATGGTCTAGAAGATTTCCAGATCGCATGCAATTCTAGGGTTGACAATTCCACAAACATGGTAAATGATGCGACTTGTCACCACCGTCCATCGTGATTGCTTATGCGGAAGTGGAAGTACTCTTATTACGGCTGGTGACGTCAGAACGAAGTCCATCAGAGTTTCGGTTCCCAAAAACTGCTCAATTAAAAACTTTCCTTTAGTTAATTACTAACGCGTCATTAGAGAATTTTAACAGAAATATCACGTGGTGAAATAACAAAATATATCGGTATACATTAGATAGGAACTTCTGCCCAATATGATGGTATCGAGTTTCAGAAAATATAAGTTCAATCGATGTATATGCATGCAGCTATACTACAGAGCCAAGTCAACAAATAATACCGAGATACATACTGTGAGTCAGCGAGGAAACCCGAGAACCCGCTCATGAATGCTACCAAAATACAGAGTCTGCCTCGCGGTCTAAGCCGCTAGCTGCAGATTGATCTCCCTTGAAAAATACATAATAATAAGGGGATGAGTCCTCGAAAGCTACTCAGTAAGAGCCAGTGCATGTCTAATGGATAAATAAACACGGAAACCTACAAAAACTATGTCAGTAATACAGAATGGTCATGGTGGTTGCGTCCAACACACCGACCCAATAGTGGTCTGGTGCCTAGTGAGAGCACACCGGCCAATCCCATGCCAAAAGTCGCGTGGTACCAGCGGGGGTTGCGAACCCCACGGCCGTAGCCGTATCAGAATGGTCCGTAGACCCGGCCGTAGCCGCAAAGACAGTGTTGGCCGACCGACCCCATCTGTGAATACAGAGCTGGCCCGTCGACCCCAACTGTGGTGATGCAGAGTCTTCAAGTATAGGAC
>JBBYHH010283114.1:0-12683 GCA_038382905.1 Daphne laureola
TGGTATGCAGGTCCTTTACTTGAAGCACTCTGCATTATGTTTCTGCGGTCGTTTCGACCATCTCTGTTTGATACGGCTTCGGCCGTGGGGTATCGCAGCCCCTCGCTGGTACCATACGACTATGTTTATATGACTCGGTGGTTAGGCTCCGGCCACCAGGTCCCCCATATCTGTATGCTAACATTTTTTGTAGGTTTCCGCATTTTTATCCACTAGCTATGTCTTGCTCTTACTGAGTATCTTTCAAGCACTCACCCCTTACTGATCATCTTTTTCAGGAATGACTGATCAGCAGCCAGCGGTATAGTCCGTACGGATGGTATTGTTTTGGGTACTTCGATAGCAGCGATATTGAGCGACATCTCGGATATCGTCGCTTCAAAGTACGTTTATCGGTACTTTAGTATTATGTCTCTGTAATATAGCAAGGATGCATATACATGGGATGACTGTATATTTTGTGGAACTCCGCACCCAAAGAAATGGGTGGTAGTTCCTATCTGTTTTATAACTTTAAATTCTATATTTATCATGCGATATTTCTGTAAAACCACTAACGTGTTTTCGGGTGCAGGTTTAGGCGTTAAGTAAACTAGAATGCGTAAAAACCTGAATAAATGCGTTAGAAACATAAGTTTGGGAAAAAGTTTTAAATTGGGCGGGTTTTGGAACCGCAACTCTCGATGAACTCCGTTCCAGCGTCACCAGCTGCCTCAATTAAACCGCTTCCGCTCAACTTCCGACGAGTATCACGGAGGGGTGGTGACAGGTTAGACCCGACCATCCTATATAGGATCAACACCAAGATGACAGATATTGACGACCAGACTGTCATCATCGAGATAGGGATTATGATGACTCCTAGGCCACTTGTGGAGCCCAGAGATTATGAGTTGGGCATACTGTAGCTCCAGATGGAGTTACAATAAGAGAGTTGTTTCAGCTCCTCGGTCCCCCTAGATTTACCAGTAAGGTAGGGTCGTTGGTGGCTAAGTCTTGGTTTAAATGCTGCCAATGGCACAAGAGAAAGTGACGCCAAGCAATCCTATTTATAGGCAATAAGGGATGGCCATTGGCACCCCTCAATTGTCAAAAAGGCACCACCAAGGGTCAAGGGGTGCCCTTGCACCATTTCGGAATTGGATGGCACCCCAAGGGGGTTGGCCTCTAAGGCTCTTTTCAATGCTAAAATGGCATGGTGCCCTTTGTCCAAGGTGTCCCACCTTTTGGCCGAATCAACACCATGTTTGGGTGAAAGGTTGCATCCTTCCTTGAAAGGTTGTCTCCTTTCCCCAAGAGACATATCTCTTGCCAAAAGGTGTCACATGATATTATCATACTAGGAGTAAGAGTGAACTTACACAAAGCTAACTCACAAAGCCACTTTCACATCTTGAACTCACAAGAGTTCAAACTAAGATCACCTTGAGCTTATACACTCTTCTACTTCACAACTAGCTCAGATGAGCTCAAGTTAGCTTCCATATGGTAACTTAAGTTGGAGTTAGGTACTTCTAGCTAACATGAGCTAAAGTCTAGTTGACTATAGCTACTTATAGCTGGAGTGAGCTGACTTTGAGCTAAGTCCAGCTACTTCTAGCTGGAGTGAACTGGCTCTAGCTACTTCTGGCTAGAGTTATCTTTTGTAGAGCTGAGTTTAGCTACTCCCAACTCTTGTGAGATGGAGTTAATCTAAGACAAGTTAAGTCTATCTACTTTTAGCTAGAGTGAGCTGAACTTAAGCTATGTCTAGCTACTTCTAGCTCGAGTGAGCTGAAGTTGAGCTGGTTAAAATCAAGCTACTACCAGCTCATGTGAGCTGATTTGAGATATGTCCAACTAGATTTAGCTGGAGTTGAGCTAAGGTAAGGTACTTTTAGATGACCTTGAGCTGAGGTGAACTAAGTTTAGCTACTTCTATCTGAGATGAGCTAACGTGAGCTACTCCTATCTGACCTTGAGCTCCAACTTAGCTGTGATGAGCTAAGTTCAGCTACTTCTAGATGAGGTCATCTAAAGTGATCTAATTCTAGCCAACTTTGAGATCCCACTTAGCTTCATAAACTTAAGTACCATCTCAAAAGTATCTTGGTGCACCAAGAATTCCAATAAACTCGCACTCATACTAAGATGTTTTCAAGTACAAGCTCCCACTCAAAACAAAGTTCTCTCAAACATAATTAAAGCATAACTTAATATATAGAGTTATAAGTGTGACCCCAAGGCAAACACATCAACTCTCTTCCATTGAGGTTGTTAGACTCTCAATGAAAGATTGTCTTCTCATAAATCACTTGAACATTTCAAGTGCAGATGTGTTATGTCTGAACTACTTCAAACATTCTTGAACTCATCAAGTAATGCCTTTTCAGACCCCAGACACATGATGTACTTTCTTAATCACAATAGTCTTGTCACCTCCCCCGCCCGATATCCTCTCCGGCAAAAGCGCGTGCGGCGGTGGTGGCGACGTCAGAACTCTGTCTGCTTCAGTTCGGCGGACCAAAAACCCGGCACTAAAACGTTTTCCCGCTAAGTTACTACTTTCTCGTTGTTCTAATGTGTTTGTAAGTTTTAAGATGTTTTATTGCCTTAATCCTGCATCCGAAACACATTAGTGGTTATACGGATAATCGCGCGATAGTTCAACAAGTAACAACTACATATACAAGCCAGGAAGGAGTCTCGCCCACTACGTTGGGCAATGGCTCCCCCGAGTAATGCAAAAATATACAATCTAGTAGAAAGAATTAAAGTGTACCAAGTGCTTCCTATATGCATACTACATGCTACAGAGCCAAGAAAATTCATAAGAAGTATATCACTAAAGTCGAGGGGTCAGGTCAGGAAGACTCCGACTACCGTCTCGAGAAGACTGTTGCTCTTGTTAATCACAAGTAAAGTTAACCATTAGCCATAATAAGAATATATGTTCTCACCCATAAACATGATATCCATAATAATCTCAATCGAGATAACCTACCCCCAATAAAACATAACCTTAACTCGATAAAGGAGCGTAGTATACCTCGGGTCCCAAAAATAGTGATCTACTCTGTGGATCTACTCCACGGGTCGAGAACAGGACGCTTCTGAAAAATATGAGTATAATGGGGGTGAGTCCTCGAGAGGTACTCAGTAAGGGTTAGGTAAGGATGATAGGTTTTATTAATTGAAAAACACCTGCATAAAAGGATTAACGTGCAATGTACTAGCAGATAATACAACCTAATATAACATGGATCGTGATATTCAATGTAGTGATATGAAATACAAGAGTCCCCTCGGACTTCGGTTATACCTCTTACTTTTCATAAACCATAATCAGATATGTCCTCGAAGGACAATCCCCTTCCTATACAGTGCTCGGTACCGGCGAGAGGCGTACGATCCCCTATAACCAACATACAGTCAATGATCGACCAACCTTAAAAGCCTTAGAAATCCCTTCCTTAATATATCTCAGTCAGGAGACTGGTTTTCCATGATAAAAATCCTACAATCGGTTACCCTACCATGTAACTAGCCTCAGGAGTCACCGGGCCCGACCATCGACCCGGAAACTAACCGTTAACTAACCTGATATGCATAAGGAAACCCGAAATGCATATTAAGAAAGTTAAACTTCTTACCTTAATAAAGCAGATTCCTTTACTCAACAACCCTAGTACTATCGCCCCGTGTAGTTCTTAGTAAACTTTCACGGTCGCCCGCCACTAAGTAAACATTAAAAGTGTAAGACTTTGAGCTTAGTTTTCAACCTTAAGTACAAAACCCTATTCTTAGTCAAACTTTTTATTTTTCAATCAACCTTAAGTAAAGTTGACCGACCATGCTTAAAATTACCATATTACCCTTTCTACTTAAACTTTTACTCCTTTATTCATAATTACATAACAAGTCCCTAAACTTTGGCCAAACGTTCAATTTGAACCCAACCATATGAAAAGTGCCCAAAATCACTTCAAACTTTACCAAATTCACACTTAATCCTTATACTTTATCAAAATGTGTAACTTTTCTCAAATTAACATAAAGTATTCCAAAACCACTTAAATGCTTTCAACTTTATACTTAAGCTTAAAGAAGCTTATTCTTACTTCTTTTACCCATAATTATTTACCAAGTCCTTAAACTTTTCCCAAATTTCAAATTTGGCTTAAATTTTCCCAAAGTGGCCAGAAGTGCCCAAATTTCACATTTAACTCCAAATGTGCTTAATTAACCTTAATTTGTCACTAATTACCATTTAACACAAACGTTTCCAAAGTTTTTCATTTTGGTCCCAAATTTTTTAAAGTGTGACAATTTTTTTCCAAATCACCTAATTAGCTCATTTTCACCATAATTAATCATTTTTTCACCCAAAATTCATGATTTTTAATTACACAAACACCATTTCTTTTCTTCTCTTCTTCAATTTGGCCTCATCTCAATTTTTCACCCAAAATGTTTTTCTTCTCCAAATGTTTACCAACTTCCTTAGATGATCTTAATAACATTATTCCAACTTTATTTCATGATTTCTTCCAAGAATATCATCTTCAAAATTCCCTCAAACTTTCGGCCTCAACAAGGAATTTTAACCAAAACTTTTCTTCAACTTTGTACCACAATAAACATGCTTAAAATCATCAAAACACCAAAATACTTCAAGATTTAACAAAGAACATCAACACTTGTTCATCCATTTAAATTTGGCCCAAACATCACCCTACTTTCCATGATGATTTCAACTTAACTTCAAGTATTAAACATGTTAAAAAATCACCCAATAACACATATTTAAACTTGTTTCAACTTAAATCCAACTTTTGGACAAATCATCATAAATTCGGCCAAACCCTAGCTCATCATTCCAAAATGCTTCAAGCTTAGTTCCAAGTATTAAACATGCTCCAAATCCACCCAAGAACATGAATCAAGCATTACTTTAAACATCCAACATGTTTTGCTCATGAACACCTCAAGAACACCAAGAACATAAATTCATAAAATCATCCAAACTTGAAGGAAACATGTTGTAATTCTTCATACAACTCCATAATAACTTCATAAACATGATTACGTTAGCAAATATTGAAGAACTCCTTGTAGAGATTTTTTTTTCCAAAAATCCCTTTGTAATTTCGGCCTCTAGGAAAAGAAAGAGAGAGATGAGCTTAAACTATTCCAACACTTGATTCGACCTTAAAACATCCTTTATTCAAGCTCACCTTAAGTTCTCCTTGAAGAAATTCTTGAAAACTCTTCCCCCAAAAGCTCCCTTGAAATTTGGCCACTTGAAGAATTGAGGAGATAATGTGTTTTCCTTGATACTAAATTTGTTTTCTTGAAGATCTACTCAAGAAAAAAAGTTTTTCTTTGAATTTGGAGAGGATTTAGTGAAGGATTTGTGAAGGAATTAAGCTTGAAGCTCAAGAACAAGTATGAAGGTTCATGAACTCATGAAGAACACTTAGAACATTTGAGAGGAAAGTGTTTGGTAGAGATGATGGGGGCGAGGCCAGTTATGGTGGGTGTATGGGAGGAGTGTTATTTGTTTATATCTTAGGCTAGGGACAAGATCCATAAATCACTCATTAGGTTAGGTTATTTTATCACCTAGGTCAATGCCTAGATAAAATAATATTTCCAACCAAAATATCTCCCTAACACCATTAGCAAAAATCGACTACACTAATTACTAGGATTAGTGGGCATTTTCATCCACTTTTCCAAAATGACCTTTTTGCCCTCTGAACTAAATTTTGCCAAAATGGCCTAAAATTCTCAAAACTTTATAAAATGCTTAAATATTGTTGAATTGAGCTTAAATAAATTCCTGGGAGATAGAATCGCATTAATTAACATGGAATTTACATGTAATTATAACATCTCAGAGAATTACAATCGAGCCACCGGGCAAATAAATTTCCAAAATAAATATACATCCGGGGTGACTGTAACATTTCAAGCATCTCATTTCATGTTCATATGATCACAAAAGTTTACTTTCGTTGCGGATTACTAGGCATGATGTCTATTGATATAATCATGCTTATTTCTTCATGAACAAGTAGAAGGATGAAGAACACACAATATATATATAGGGGCCGAAATGCATACCTTTAACCCTTCAAAAACAAATTAAGGAATATCAATTCCTTGCTCGAAAATGTATGCTCCTTCCTTACACCTTCTTGGAGGATTCACTCCTTGAATGTTCAAGGATGATTGCGGATGGTGATTGATAAAGTAGGGATGATTTGGTGACATGAAGAGGGGCTAGAAGTGTTGAAGAGACACCATAGAATCCACTCAAAATGCTCCTTGAATGTGTTGCACAATTTGGCCATGAAAGGAACAGGAGAGAAGAAGAAGATGAAGAAGAATTGAAGTAACTTCCAAGTGTAAGAAGGATGTGTCAAGGCCGGCCTCCTCCCATATATTTATATATATTTATTGATCGGATGAGGGAGTTAAGTGATGGTTGTCACTCCCTCAACGCCGAAAGGTTGTGCCTTTTTTGCCTAAGGGAGTTACTTAGCCCCCTTGCTCACTTCCTTGTCCAAGGACAAGATAACCCCCTTGAATGTCTAAATAGTGCATTCCAAAGACACATATTTTCACCCTAAAGAGGCCCTCTTGGCCAGTTATACATGTATAACTACCAAGGAGTGCGCCTCATGTGGTAAAGTGCATACATCTTACACCTTTGACACTTTCTTTTACCAAAGTACCCCTACTTTTACTAAAATGGTGTCATTAGGTGTTCCCAGTTATGAAACAAGGTGAAATGTAACAAAGATATTCCAAATGGTCACTTCACACATGATTGAGCTCCTTTGAGCTCCTTTCAGCTCACATTGAGCTAAAAGTCACTTCTTCATCAAGACTAGGTCACATGAGGTGAAGTTAGCTACTTCTACCTAACTTGAGCTGGAGTTAGCTACCTTTTAGATAACATGAGCTAGGGTTAGCTACAACTAGATAACATCAGCTAGGGGTTCACTACTTCTAGCTAACTTGAGCTAAGGTTAGCTACTTCTAGATAACTTGAGCTAGAGTGAATTTGACTAGAGCTACTTATAGATGGACTGAGATAACTTTGAGCTGGATTTAGCTACTTCTAGGTGAGGTGAGCTAATGCTAAGCTACTCCCAGTTCCTTTGAGCTGGAGTGAGCTGGCATGAGTTGACTAGAGTTAATTCCAGCTACTTCTAGCTAGAGTTGAGCTAAGAGGATATACTTTTAGATACTCTTGAGCTGAGATTAGCTTAGGTTAGCTATTTCTAGCAGAGCTAAGATAATATGAGCTTAGTTCAACTACTTCTAGCTGAGTTGAGATGAGGTGAGCTACATATAGCTACCTATCAGCTTAGACTTAGCTCTATGAGCTCAAGTACCATCTTAAAAGCTTTTGGTGTGCCAAGAATTACAACATGTTTTTCACATTATCCACCATATTTTTCTATTGTAAATCAGAATTGGAACGCTCTCCTTGTTACAAACGTACTCTCTAACTCAACAACCACAAAATCATACTGATTTCTGGATCATACGGTAGATTGGAGGTGTGAGAGCTTTGAGTCATACATCACAAAGGTACCTACAACATAAAATGCTTGGGAAAAAGTGACCAAACAACAGTAAAATTGAAAGAAAAGAATAGCACAAATAATAAACAAACACGCAAACACATAAACATAACTAGTCCATGACAACGGGGCAAAAACTTATTGTGGGGTTGATGTATTCTTTTTCAATCTCTTTTGCTCACATTTTATAATTTCTAAACCTCTCTTAAAGCCTCAAGTATAAGGATCGTATTGTAGCTAGTGGCTTGTGAGAAAGGGTATCGAACCCAAGAGACAAGTGTTTTAGTGTGTATGACGATTAATGTGTTATAATTGCTAACTGAAGTGATAAGAACAGTGAATTGATGAGGATTGTGACAAGTAATGAACATGGATATCAAGCAAGATTGTTATGAAATAGTAAGAAATCACAAACATAAATGAGAATTTGGGTGTAAACTATATCTAAAAGCTCTCCTAGAGTTTACATGCCTTTCGGAGGTCCGCTGTGAGTATCATGCGTGTCTAATGGTGAGTATCCAATATCGGATCATCCTCATCTCGGATTAATGATCACAATCTCTTCTAAGGTGATTCTAGCCTCTCTTGAGGTCTAAGGGAGCACCTTCGAGTATTTACAAGGCCAAATGTTTGCCACTGATATGCATCTATGGTCATTTCTAACTCACAAATAGAAAATCAACCAAACATTCAAGGTATATGTTGATTGTATCCCTCTTGGGCATTCAACCAAACACCTAAGTGGGTGTGTATGCTAGAGGGCCTTTCTAACACTAACGCTAACATGATTTCGCATAGAATTTCAATACCTAGATCACACTAAGCATGATTACTCATAACTTTACCCCTAAGCCAAGTAAATCCTAGGATAATAGGAAACTACTCACTCATGTTCATGCTGTTAAAAGCATACAACATGAGAGAAAACATAAACAATAAATAAAAGTAAAGGAATGGAAGAAGAAACCACTATGACAGAAGTCTTCAAGAAATTCCCATATAAAGATCTTCACTCCAGCAACTAGAAGGGTACAAAACCCTAGGAGATGAGTAGAAAATCCTCAAAGTGGCCGTAATCTTGAAATTAAAATTAACACTCTAGCAAACTTACCCTAAAAGGTCTATTTATAGTCAACTAAGATCCCAAATTGCCCCTAGACATATTAGGTAACTTTCAGTAACTATTTAAGGGTAATAATATCCCAAAAAGGTGTGGGAAAATGATTGAAAGTGACAAGGCCCAAAATGATCTACCGCTATAATTGGCTATACGCAACGTTGTGAATGTCCTCCTTTGGTCATTTTTACTTCAGGACCTGCACGATCAGAGCATACATTGTGTACACTCCAGAACATAGCCTTCTTTTGTATGTGTACGTTGATCTTCAGTGCACAGGGTGGCGCATAGTTCAGCGCACAATGCATCTTCCAACGCTCACTCTTCTACTCCAAATCTCCTATATGTGCGCTAGGAGTGGCACATAGTGTAGTCCACAGACCTTAATTTTGGCCTGGATCTCCTCTTGTACACTGAGTGTGGCGCACACATCAGTGCATAGTCTTCTTCCTTCTATCACTGGACATGCTCCTCTCTATTTCGGCACGAGACTCTCTCGTGCTTCCTCCACGCTGGTCCCATGTCGTGAGGCCTTGATTCTCGCACCTTGGCTCTATTTTCCTCTGCATATTACACCTACAAAACATAAGGTAAATACAAGTAAAGTGAATCATAACTAATAATAATAAGATTGAAAGAGTAGATTTCTTAACTCTAAACACCACAAAAGAGTGTATGTGTTTGAAACACAATAAGAGATAAGAAGACTAATCCGTTTGTTCATAAGCTCTTGAGGTAATACATAAACAAACCACTAGAGGAATAGTTAGCTAGGAGGGGTTTGACAATAATAAATAAAAATAAAAGTAATAAACCCCCCATACTTAAACCATACATTACCCTCAATGCATCAAATGTGTAAAATTCAATTTTATTTCCAAGTACTAAGAACATACAAATATGTTTTCTTTAATATCGCTAGCTTGACGTATCAATTGTGCATCCACTCCTGCTTGAGAGGGAATAAATTGTTGGAAATATATTATGGAAAATGTGGAAAATGTCAATGAAAAAATTCTTTATTTTCTACCATAAATTTGGAGGTTTTATCACCATTAGTATGGTGATTTATGGACCATTAGTAGGGTGGTTTCATGGATTTTATTATTAGGGTTAATTGCTAGCATTATGGTGCATTTAGGCCTCTCCTAAACACTATAAAAGGGCACCTCTAAGGATATTTTTTATCCCGTTCCATACTCATCTTGAAAAAAAATTTCTCCATCTCTTCTTACAAAATCCTTCTTGCATTTGGTTTTTTGGTGTTTCATCAATTATGTGTTCAAGTTCCCCGGTGAGGAAAGTTTGGTGCAACTTCACTTCACGTATTCTATTGTATCCTGGGAGACAAAAGGCCACCAAACCTCGAGCACTTGTATCAGATGAGGAGAATCTATCTTAAGGAGATTGTGTGAAACACAAGCCTCAGAACTCCGTTGAACTTGTCTTCATGATCTTGTATGTTAGATATACATCTCCTATGCACCATTTCCATAATAGTATGCATGTTTGTTGGCCAGTTACATTGGCATATCATCTAGGTGTTTGATAAAATGTATCATAGGATTTTTATTGACGTAAACTTATGAGATCGATTGATTGGCTTTCTAACATTATCTATGACATTAGAAACATTGGTTGGTGGTGTTAGTTAGGTGTTGTAAATCCTCAAAAGGCATAATCCCTAGTATTCAAGAGTGGCTAGGTGAGGATGACTTTTGTTGGGTGATTGATCATGATGTTCGAGAGGAACCCAAAACCAACTATAGTAACTCACCTCTAGCTTGATCAGAGACTTGTGATGTGAACCCTCACTGATTGGATGTGATAGATTGAGTAGGAGTTGATAGATTCCCTCATCTCATATTATTTCATGTTATTTGAGTGTGTATGTGATATTCTCATGGCGTGTGAGTTTAGTTTTCGATTCCTGAACTTTTACACGTTTGAGTATGTGGAGTTTAGCGATTCCATCATACTCATTGATAGCCGAAATCTCATCTATCCAGATAACATTGTTGATTTATTCTCTTTCTTCTCGATAAGGATCCTTATGCTATGGATTATCTCCTGAAAAGACCCGAGGTTATGGAACCATGGGGAGACACTCTGATGCTCAAGTCAGTTCAAGGGCTTCAGGCCTAAATGTGTATAGTTAGGGAGAGTGTCATACCTTTGCTCTCAGATCAACCCCCTTATATACGGAGCTGCCTCTATAGTTCCCAGGCCATGTCTCCATGTTGTAGGGAATGTGGGAGTCATGCCAACTTAGAATGTGGGAGTAAAGGAGAACGTGGGAGTCATGCGTGTAAGGACATGTAGATGTGGCCCACTTGTCTAGCCACAGGATCGGGAGTGGAGGGGGGCACAGTTGTTGTGACTCATGTGTGAAGGCTATCTATGCGCGCCCCTCGATAGGCTGCTTGCGCTTCGCATGCGTGGTAGCTATCCTGCGATGCCCATTGAGGCGCACGCCGAGGTAGCCTAGTGAGGCCCACTGCGGCGCATGATTGGATAGTGTACCAAGGAGCCCCCCGTAGGAGGAGTTACTGTGGGGTCCTTAACTCCGTGTCAGTACTCATGAGGTGAAGCGAGGTGCCAGCCTTTTGACTAAAGATGTGCGGTCTTCGGGCAGATGTCGACACGTGTATGGTCGAGGTATTGAGTCTGTTCACTTCCCCGATCCTTCAAATTTCTAAATTTCAGTTTCAAAGCGGCCTTTGCACTTCTGCTCCCTACTTTGCTTCTATTTGCTCCTGTATTCCTGAAATCACGCCGCTTCCCCCTTTTCTTCCGGTGCTTGTTTGTGCTCTCTCCTTTTGATTCTTTAACTGAAGCTCCTTTTCTGATCCACCATTTATCAAGGTTAGTGCCCCTGGTACCTTATTGCGAAGTATTATAGTCTAGCCTGCCATGTGTTTCACAAAAGACACCGGTGAACCTCTGACCAAAATTGTCTCTGTTGTTTTCCTCGGTTTCTGTTGCTTGTAGATTATGGCTCACAAGGAAGTTCAGTGTCTGGTAGTTGTTCTGATGAAACGTACCGGCCTATCTTCGGACAGGCTTATGGCAGAGCTGACAAAATATTCGTGGCCTATGAATATTATTGATTGTCAGTTGGCGCGGGCCAACGTTCTCAAGTCTGTTGGCTTGGCGGTTACAGAGGAGAACAAAGAGAAAGAAACCATGGATCTTTATCCGGCGCAGCTGTCGGTGGGCTGAGGATGTTGTTTCCACGGATTATACAAGATATGTGCGCATGGTGTCGCGTTCCTCCTTCCCAACTCGGACCCAATGTTTTTGGCCAGATATCGGCTTTTGCGATATCCTGTAGAATGGTAGGCATAGAAGCCTTCATGGAGGTGTTCTTGCGTTTCTTCTGCTTGGATCTAAAGACCAGTGGGTCCCGCTTTCATGTTACCCTTATAAATGTGGGAAACAACTACTTCATCGCCTTCATGAAGTCTGTCTGGTCATTCCACAACTGGCACAAGTACTTCTTCTTCATTGCCTATCAACCCGCATGGCCCTTCCCTGTGGCCCTAACCTCTGAGCTAGTGCACGCTGAAGCTGGGAAGTCGGTGCTGCATCGCGAGACCACAAGGTGGCAGGCCTATGCTACTTTATTGGCTTGGATGGATGACGTGCTCTCTCGCAAGGTCACAGATAAACTATTTCCCTTGGAGTTCGACTCCCTCAATAAAGTGGTGTTGTGGTGGGTGGGTCTCAGCACCGGGCACCAGATTCATCCAGATGTGCAGCCTCCGCATGAAGGTTGGTCCACTGCACAATGTGGGAATGCCATCGACACCCTTCTTGCTGCGCTCGAGTGTCCCAGGGGTAAGCTTGATGTATATTTGGCTCTGTTGGCTTATAGGACTTTGCTTACGCTAACTTGTTGTTGCAGATAATCCTCCGCAGGAGAAGCCCTAGCTAGACAGGTCCAGAGCGGCCGCTCGAGCTGCACTAAAGGTGCACATGGCATG
>JBBYHH010283223.1:0-12681 GCA_038382905.1 Daphne laureola
CTGCAGAATGAGGTTCTTCCAGGCCATATTGTATTTTGATTTCTGAGATACTAACGGTTGCTTGTATGTATTATTAATGATTGTACAGATAGGGGAGTTCCCGGTAGAGAGCCAAAGAATGTTACAGATATTGATATTGAGTACAGAACTGATATCTAGCAATCGATTGTGGTATAGATACTAATGGTTTAACACATGTCTCTCATATGTAGCTACAGTAGCAGCAATAGCAGTGACAGGCTGGATAGTCGGTGATTGATCAACCAACCGCCTGACTTACCATAGGTTCAAAGAATGATAAGTCAGCTCTGTAGCAGTAGTTTGCATTGTACATATAGCTTAGACCCTCAAATTTTGATGCATGTATGAGTAATGCACAGTTGACTAGTTTTTAGAATGTTGATGTTTATATATGGTTGAGGTTTACATGCTATGGTTGTCGTATGATTGCATGTTTACTTTATCTGGGATTGCTTGCTGGAGACAACTTCCTTTCGGAGTATCTGGCCTGAACTAAGCTTTGTGTATTGTATATATTGCAAATGTCTGGATTGGAGGAAAGTAACGAAGTGCTGTCGAAATTTAGAAGAATTGTATTTTTAGGCTAACTTTAAAGAATAAACTATACCATTCGGCTATGTATAAAATTATGAAATTTTATATCGTTATATCCCTATGAGTATAGTTTCAAGAAAAATTTACAAAACTTAATTTGTACACTTGTGAAATTATTTAAAATGTTTGACTGACAGGTGGTCTAGCTGGGAACTAAGAAACGTTTCTGTGTAAGTGTTTATGAGACGAGGGTCTGGTTAAGGAATCAACCCCTCATGCTGGATGCGTAAAGAAAGGTAAAGTGACCATTTCCGCCACCCTTCTGGCCCTACATCTACTTCTGCTTTCGCCGGGTCATTTAAGGAGGGGGTGGTAACAGGAAGAATTCACTTGTCTGGGATCTACCACTTTTCTGTCATCTGTCAGGTAAGGGGTTTAACTTCCTTAATATACGATATCGATTTTATTATGCATATTAGGTTAGTTAAGGGCTAGTACTCAGGTTGAGGGTGGTCCCCCAGTGACTCCCGGGGCTAGTCACATAGTAGGCTAACGGTTTGCAGGAACTTTTATCATATCTGACCGATGACGGGTCATACTTTGGATACTAATTAGTGGGATACTATATTTAGGGTCACCGGGTGACCAAAAAAGCTTTAGGGCCGTACACCCCGTGTTGGTACCACACAACGCTAATTGGTCGGTGTGCTCAGTCAGGCATTCGGGGGGCTGTCTCTATATGGGATTACAAATTCAGCTCCATTTTGGAGATCTAGGATCGTCCATTTTGGACCGATTCAAATAATGGAGGTTGGGGACCTACCATATGGGACTGTACCAAACATGTCCGACGGGGCCTCTGTATTGCATATCATGACATCTGCATTTCATATTCCTGAAATATCTAGGATTGTATATCTTCTAGTCCATTACATACTAACCCTTTTCTGCAGGCAAAATGCTTTTAAAATGTTTTTCCCCCTTTATCTGCGTCTACCCCCTTACTGAGTACCTCTAAGGGACTCTCCCCCCAATAAACTTATACTTTTTAGGAGCATCTGTCTATCGACCACAGAATAGTTCTATCGGCTCATTCTGTAGTTTCTGAGTTTTAAGGTATATAGCTCCCTGGGAAAGTATTCTATTTCTGATTTAGAAATGAGGGTTAGTCTGACCGGAGTTTTGTTTAGTTGTCTGTTTATTTTTATGAGAGAGCACGATTTTATCTGGACTAACGGTTTAAAATTTATGTTTGTAATAAATAGCAGCAGCAATAGTATAGTACGGTGTATTCTGAGCTCTGTAGGCGTATGATGCATATAGGTATCATTACATGATCTGTTATATTCTGATCTGTAAATCTGTCTGATTTTATTTTTCTCGGGGAGTTCTTGTCCAACCAAACGGGCGAGACTTCTTTCTGGTGCATCTGGGTTGAGCTGAGCTCAACATTATTTCTGCATTTTATCTGATTGCGCGATTTTTCATAAAACTGTTAACGTGACAGGAAAATAGGAAAGAAATTTTTAGGGCCGGGTTTTGGGACCGCCAATCAAGTTAAGTGTTCCGCGATTCCCCAGGCAACCGCTTCCACATCAGACACTTCTGCCACGCCGGAATCGGGGGTGGTGGTGACAATTTGGTATCAGAGCCAGGGTAGGTTAGGTATGTTTAGGCAGGCATCCCTCATTTCACTGATCGGTTTCGGGATGGTTCATGAGGAGCTTGATCAACTTCTTTTGTGGACTTCCTTAGAATCATGAAGTGGGATGGCAGGTGTTCAGTTTAAACGTACCTAACATTAACTAAGGTTTAGGTCTTTCTTTGTTAAAATGAAAATTGTGACAGACTTGTCCATTAGGAAAATGGACGTCTGGATCTGAAATTACGAAAGTAGGAAAGCTTCAGCCGAAATTTCGATTCCGCATTTTCTGATTGAGTAGTAAAATAGCAGGCATTGCATCTGCACTACAGAGCTATTAGGAAATACTACTTTCTTCTGTAAGATAATCGTTATGTCGTGCTCTTCTATCATTGGGTTTCAGGTTATTTAGAAATACTCATTGGTAGCGAGACCTGATCTGTCTGGAATTACGGGAAAGGTATCTATGGAACCCAAGGTAACAATTATGATTAATTCATAAATGTTATGTTCTGCCATCTATTTAGGATCTCCGAATTTAGTATATTTATTATGAAAGGACTTAGGTTCTTTTTAGTAAGAATCTGGATTTGAGGATTAAATTTAGTTATGAGAACATAAGTTTCGAAATGACGGTAGCATTACCATTTTCAGTTTCTGCACTAGATTATCGATAGGATCGGTAAAGGAAGTGAATGTGCAATGGAAATGCCAGAATTCTGTCTGAAATACAATAATTACAGAAATGTTAGGATGAGTGGCCGCGAGAAGAATATGCCTTCAGACTAAGGTAAGTGAAATAAGATAAGATGTACAGAAGGACCTGAGGCTTGGAAACTTACACGAAAGACAATTACACGGAGAGGGAGATGTAGGAACCAACCGCAACGATAACATGCACAAATCAACAAGGCAATCCGAAAGGGAAAACTTGCGTTCTACATCAGCTTAAGGACTTCAAAATAATTATAGGATTATGACAAAGGTCAACAAGGCGCTTAAGATCACTTTGGTTTATGTTAGTGAGTACCGGATAGTCTTAGGACTCTGTACTATCTGTGGTTGATGTGTTGGAAAAATTGGCAATTAACTCGAAGTGCAATGAGATGCATCTAGAGGATGGGATGCCTCTAGGCCCTTGAAGGTATTCTAAATTACCTCTCCCACCTGACAGACGGTGGTTTGAGAAAGTCAATATTATTAGAGAATTAGTCGACATGAAGGTGCACCATTAGGTCCGTTATGATTAGCTCAATTTGTAAGAGTCCAATGGATCTGAAATTTTATAGAAGGATTCCCAACTAAGTCTACTATCTTGGACTAAATTACTGATATTTGTTTCGACCCGTAACCTCGAATACGAATTGAATTCGAGCTAGACACAAAACTATTTTCAGGAAAAATAACAGATTTTGACCAACGTTGTACGAATAAAATGTACTGACTCAAAAAGATTTTAAATCTGAAAAAAATTGTGAACGTAGTTTCATGTGTCTAGTTTAAGGAAAAATTTACGGAATCAGATTTGGACATCTTTGGAATTTTCAAAAAAACGTTTACTGACAGTTGGTAGAGTTGGAAACTTGCAAGTATCGTCGATTTTTGCTCAAGTCAGGAAAATTGGAGTTGCGCTTGCAATATTAAGTCTACATTAGAGTTTTACGGTCATGTGACACACTGAGTGTACACCACTTTCATCATGAAGTTTGGAGTTATGTTTTACTTAACGGCCATGTTGTCTGGAAATTATTCTATGTCCATACACATGGATATTCTGTTTAGCCATCTTTGTACCGCTAAGGTATTTGAAGTATCATCCGAACTAATTTTTTTGTTAAGGGTCTCAGACCCTGTTTGAAGGTTGATTCAAGGAGTTTTTCCAAGAGCATTCTGAGTGGTTTGAGGAGTGATTTGATAAAGTTTTTTTTAGTTCATGTATTAGGAATTAAGAAACAAAATTACTTGCTGGTGAAGATTCTAAGCCCATAGAGAACTAGAGGTTATAAGGTTGGTTTGTTTAATACCCATCTGTTCTAAAGTCGTAAGTTAGAATCTTAGAGCACGCCTACCAAAAAGTATGGTCCCGTGACTATTTCAAGAAAGGATTGATGTTCCATATGTCAGTGGTTTCCAGCTAGTATGGTCACAATCAGGAGAGCGGTTTGTTGACCCCTCCAAGTTTGATTCTATGATGTTATGAAAGTGTACATTAATTTTAGTCAAGTGGATATATCTCAAATAACTTGAGGTGATGACGACACGCATGTGCGTGATTGTCGATAAGTATGGTTGTTACACCAGTAATATTGCCATCGAAGGCAAGTCAAAAGTTCACATCCCGAATTTGTATTACGTCAGATTAGTGATACTCTGTACGTACAAGTTAAGGTTAGGGCTTATAGGGGTAACCTGATGTTACCAATGTTGGAGTGAGTACATAAAACCTTTCGAGGTAAATGCGATATGTTCGGTGTTCCGATATTCTGAAATATCTTAAGATGCTATTTTCAGAAAATCTGCATTTGTGACCGATCTTGCATGAATACACTATACCAATTGGCTGGGATTTTTGAGCTAAAAGGTTTTTTGTTGGTAGCGCTATGTGTCTAGATTATTACAAAGTTTACATAATATGATTTGGATGTCTGTAGAATTTATTAAAAATGTTATACTGATAGGAGGTCTGCTAGAACAGGTTTGTTTGGAAAAATTGAATTTTTCTGTATGAGTTAGTTTGTGAAATGCAGGATTTGTGATATTCTGTCAGGCTATGGGCAAAACCTACCAAGATGAGTTGGATTCTGGTTGTGGTAGGATTTTGCGGAGGAATCCCACCGTCACCTCGTGTGGGAGCTTTGAACTCCGTTCTGTCTGGCAGTGACCCATATCGTATAGCATGATTCAATATTGCCTTTCCAAGGTAGCTGTTTTATGTAGCCTTTATGTGACTACATTCTCATTGTCTGAAAGTTGGAAATCTATTTGTCTGAGGTCTAAGGTGTGACGTCGATGGTACATTCTGATTGCACCATTCTGGTGATCTATCTGCACCGATGGGTGTTCTGTTATGCACCTACGGGTGATCTGATTTGGTCTGTTCTGTTGGGATCGGTGCTATTCTGTTCCATACCACAATAGTTAGGTGACCTATTTTGATCTATTTTATTCTGCTTTGTGATCATCGAAGGTTTCGATGATAGTTCAGGTTTGGAAACTATTAAGGATGGGATCCGTGCTGCTAATGATATGGTTCTGCAATTGAGATTGAGAGGTTTCACAAGTTTTGTATTGGTAAGTTCTAAGGGAACTTAAAAGGTCTGGTGTCGACCACATAGGGAAGGTTAATCGGTGGCACCGAACTTCGTCACAATGAGGTATCGGTGGCTGTTCTAATATAGAAATTAATTTGAAGTTTCGTTAAATAACCCGTTCCTGAGGACAGGACTCGGGAACCGTTTCATACCGCTTAGGTTGAGGTTCAAGTCTCGGTAAGAATGATCAGAAATGGTTCTGACATTCAAGTTGAGGATACTCTTTGAGAAACAAGAGTCTTAAGGGGGGGAGAATGTTACAGTCACCCTTGGAAAATGGTTAATTCCTGAGAAGAATTGCCGTGTGGCAAAATCTACTATTCCTGGGACTCGGTTTTAAACATGCAGGAACATATTTTCTAATGATTCTCATATTCCGGGAATTAATTTTAGGTCCATTTTAGGGTATTTCACATTTTTATAAGGATACGTGAACCCCGGGCCATTTTCAGAATTTTTGGTTTCGCAGGATAAAATGGTCATTTTTTAAAATTAGACAAGTTTGGAAATTCATTTGGATCATAAGTGACACTAAAAATGGATGGAAAAATATTGTTAGGAATCATAATGAAAATTTATGATGAAAACATTATTTTAAGGTAAAATAATGTTAGTGGAAGTTAGGTATCACTTATGTATGGTTGGAAAGATTTGAATGGTTGAAATTAATTATGGAAAGTGAAATTGACTTGTGGTAGTATGAAATGGAGGGAAATTGAGTGGCTAATATAATACAAGTTTGGATAAATATTGGTATTATTATTAGTGGAAATAGTAATATTAAAGTATATTACTATAAGTTAAAGTAGTATCACCTTTACCATTTCCATTTCATTTTTTTATTCTTTCTTGTTGCTGCCTCCCTGCAGCCGGCGATTTCTTCATCCCTCCCTCACCATTTTTTCTCCATCCTTGCTCATTCCTTGGATATTTTCTTCAACATTACAAAGGTAAGCATGAATTCATGTAAGGATTATGATTTCACTAAGTATTCTAGCTTGTAACATCATCTTCTTTCATTCCCATGTTCAGCCAAAACTTGTGGCCCATTTGGTGGAGAAGTTTCTCCATCAATCCTTGATATAAGCTTGAGGTAAGCTTGTATATAGGTTGATAATAAAGTTGTGTTAAGCATTCCATTCCATGTCTTCATTTTGAGCAAGATTTGAAGCTAGGGTTTGAGTATGAGCAAGAATAAAGTTTTGGGGGAAATTGGAATTGTGTTTCCCATTATGTTGTTGGGTTGTTAGAGAGTATTTATCATGCTAGGAACTTTCATCAATTCACATGGGAAGGTTGTTGAAAGTATGATGCAAAATTTGAGATGAATTTTTGAAAGTTGTGGAAGTTATTGTTTATGAATGTAGGATGTTTCCTAAGGTTTAGGAACACCTAATTATTGATGGAGCAATGGAAAACAAAAATGGTTGGGTCACTTTAAGCTTGGGCCAAAAATCTAAATGATTTTTGAGAAGTTGGAATTAAGTTAGTTTATCATCCTAGGATGTTTCCTAAGTGTTTAGGGCTTCTTATTTAATGTGGAACATATGAAGAAAAGGATTTTTAGGTCATTTCACACTCTTTGGCAGAATTGCTCATTTGTTATTGTGTGTTGTTTTGTTGGATTTTGGATGATAAACCATGCTTAATTGACTGGATAAGATGATTACTTGAAGAATAAGTGACTTTGGAATAATTTGGCCAAGAATCAAGTTTGGCCCGAAAATCATTTTTCAAAAATGATTAGAGGTTGTGGTTTGTTTAAGCTTGATGTTGTGATATTTTAGTGATGTTAATGGACTCCTAAAACTATGATTTAAATTTTGAAGAATTCACTTTGGGTGGTAAAGCATGTATGGCCAAAAATATGGAAGGATTTAAGTTGATGTAGTTTGTTGGAAAAGTGTTGATTTATGGATTAAATATTGGATTAATCAAGAATGTGTTGTTGAAAGTTGAAGATAAAGATTTGGGTGAAAAATGAGTGAAGGCCGAAAAGTTTAGGGGTATTTTGGAACATTTGGTGATTCGTTTTAGAATAATTGGACTTAATCACAAAGTGTGGGAAAAGTGAGCAAAAAAATGGTGTTTTGTCACTTTAGGTATTTGTGGGTCAAATTTCCAAGATTAAGGAAAGTTAAGGACTTTATGCATAATTATGGATAAAAGAAGTTAAGTAAACTTCTTTAAGTTTAAAGTGTTAATTTGAAAGCATTTAAGTGAAATTGATCAGTTTATGCAAATTAGGGCTAAAATGCACATTTTGATAAAGTATGGGGACCTTGTGTGTAATTATTCATAAAGGATGATTAAATAATACTTAAGTGGTAATCTGGTAAAATCTGCAAGTTGGTTAACCACTTAATCTGTAGTTTGGCCAAGTTGGTCAATCATTGGAATATTAGTCAAAGGGTTGACTTTGTTTGTTGTGTAAGGTAGAATTATAGAAATTCTAAATCTTACATTATGTCTGTTGTTTTAGACTAAAGGTTTGGTAGCGGTCAAGATTCATTAATGCGATCACTGCCGCATTTTTTCTGTCATCCGTTAGGTAAGGGGTTTAAATTTCTTAATATGTAATGCAGATTTTTCTTCATGCGCATTAGGCTAGTTAAGGCCTAGTACTCGGGTCGAGGGTGAGGCCTAGTGACTTCCGGCACTAATCACATGGTAGGGTAACGGTATGCAGGACTTTTAACATATCGGTTTATCATATCGGTGATCGATAACGGATCAATTTT
The DNA here is from genome assembly GCA_038382905.1 of Daphne laureola. Taxonomy (NCBI): domain Eukaryota; kingdom Viridiplantae; phylum Streptophyta; class Magnoliopsida; order Malvales; family Thymelaeaceae; genus Daphne; species Daphne laureola. The sequence continues at coordinate 8,250 of JBBYHH010283223.1, forward strand.
CTGCTTTATTTAGATATAGCCATTTTGTGGCTACGACAGTTTTTAAGGGCCGTACACCCCTCGCTGGTACCATGTGAATTCTGACCCTGCTGTTCGGTAAGCCTAATAAGCCACCGTGGGTGCTGTCATTTTGGGATTAACTTTTATACTGGAGGTCGGGGACCATGCATATAGGACTGATCCAAATATGTCTGACGGGACGTCTGATTATTGCATATCATGTTATCTGTATTTCATATTCCTGTATATCTAGGATTGTATATTTTCTAGTCCACTACATACTAACCCTTTTCTGCAGGCAAAATGTTTTTAAAATTATCCGTTATCTGTGCCTACCCCCTTACTGAGTACCTCTCGAGGACTCGCCCCCTAATAAATTTATACTTTTCAGGAGCATCTGTTTGCCGACCGCAGAATAGTTCTGCAAGGTCGCTATGTGGTTTCTGGTATTAAGGTATATGGCTCCCTGATAGAGTATTATACTCGGATTCTGAAATGGGGGTTAGTCTGGCTAGAGGAATGTTTTGTTGTCTGTTTATTTTCTGGTGAAGCACTATTATTTCTGGACTAACGGTTTAACATTTCTGTTTGTTACAAACAGCAGCAGCAACAGTATAGTATGATGTATTCTGGGCTCTGTAGGCGTAGGATGCATATAGGTAACATTACATGATTTTCTATATTCTGATCTGTAAATCTGTGTGCTTTATTTTTCTCAGGGAGTTATTGTCCAACCAAGTGGGCGAGACTCCTTTCTGGTACATCTGGGTTGAGCTGAGCTCAACATTATATCTGTGTATAATTTGATTCCCCGATTTTCCAAAAAACTTGTTAACGTGACAGGAAATTAGGAAAAAATTTTGAGGACCGGGTCTTTGCGACCACCAATCAAGTTAAGTGTTCGACATCACCGACCACCGCTCAGTTCCTCGACATCCACTTCCGTAACAAACACTTCCGCCGCTCTAGGAACGGGGGTGGTGGTGACATAAACACTTACCTGAGCTACCCCGAGCCAATCAGATTTTTTTCCACAGAAGTTGATGTTTCCGGAATTCCTATTAACCCACAACAGATTACTAATTAATTTGATGCTCAAACACAAAATTATTTTCTAAGTTCCTCTATCTTACTTTTCCTACACATATCAAATTTCGTAAACCAAGCACTTTCTCCAAAGTATCCAAAACTCCCTTACTAACTTCCATACATGTTCTTATATCCTTAAACACATTTTCCACATCAACGCATATTATTTAACACACATTCACACCACTTTCACCTACCAAATCAATTCAGCCCATTTCCAATATTCCTCCAAAATACACCAATTTTCCACTCAACCTTACCCACTTACTTATCCAATTTATACAAGCTTTCTTCCACCACAATTACACACTTTTACAAACACACACCCAACTTACAACCCTTCCCAAATTCGGCCTCAACCTTCCAAACTCACAAAATTAAACCTTCCTACCACCAATTCACTAATCACACATCACATACCAAATAAACATCAACCAACCAACTAACATACAATTTCCAACACTTCCACATTACCCACCAATTTTGGCCCAAACATACCCCTACCAAATCCATAAAATTCTCATGCTTTCCACACTAATTTACACTCCAAAAACACCATAAACACACCCTAACCAACTAACAATCCAACTACAACATTTTCTAAAAAATGGCCATAATTTCAGCCTCAAACATACCACCTAGATAGGTGATGAATTTCATCTTGTTTCCAACATCAAAGTTGTTCCTTAACACCCTGAGATTACACTTTTAGCATCACACCAATTTAATTCCAACAAATTAGCCTCCACCACAAATTATGCCTCATAACTTAGAACCATGATTCACCAAGAATTAGGCCACAACCTAAGCATCAAATATACTCCAAAACCACCCAAGAACAACAATTTAACATCATATCAAACTTCCCCCAATTTCCATACATGCTCATGAACAAACCCTAGCCATTTCAACAGTTTCTCATACCAATTTGTTCACATGATGATGGGGCTTCATAAACTAACCTTTAACCACTTAATTTAGAGGATTACCTTAGGATTTTGAGGTAAGATTGAAGAAAACTTGGCTCCCAAACCAAGCTTTAAATTCGGCCTAAATGGAGGAAGAGAAGAGATGATGCTCAACTTGCTTCCAAGCTTATTCCTTTGGTAAATCTCACATAAAACCTTCCTAACCTTCTAATTTAAGCTCCTAAAAAAAGGATTGGGTGAAGAAAATTTGAAGATGGTGGTGGAGAAGAGGAGCCGAATCGCAGACCAAGGAGAGAGGAAGAAGAGGTAAGTTCTGATTCTATTTTCTTTCTTTCTTCTTTACTAATACGTATATATACATATATATATATATACTAACTCCTTTCCAATTTACTAATTCTAATACATATACCATTTATTTACTTACTTATTCTACTTTACCTATTTTCCTTACTAAAGTTACTAATTCATATCTTAACCTTTACTAACTTTATTTACTTAACTAACTCTTTTACTTACTAACCTTACTAACTAAACTTACTAATTTTCTAATTCTAATTTACTAACTTACTAACTTATATTATCAAATACTAATCTTACCAAATTAATTCTAACATAACCTGATTTTATTTCTCACTTAACATATTTTATTTTCCCATTTTACCCTTATTTCTTCAGATTGACCATTTTGCCCCTGAATATCAACCTTGGCAAAATGGCCTGAAAATCCAATTCTGGCTTTCCAGATATGATTTCCCGGGGTGGGTGTAACAGTCACTTGCCAAGTCTGTCATAGGAAAGGTCATTCATTAACAAACTATTTGTTTAGTAACAAAAGAATTGTCAACGGTGTATTTCAAGTCTGGGTAATTTATAATATCCCTGACAAGGGAGGACCCAAAGGTTGGGTTTCTAAAGAGAGTTAACCGCTCTACAAGATGAAAGAAGCAGAAAGGGAGAAGGATAATCAAGCAGGATATGTATCATTAGTTGTTTCTTTCACAAGTAATAACTTGCCTTCTTTCTTAATTAGTAGTAGTCATTTTATGTTTTAAGATACTATGCTACTAACCATAAGACAGAGAAAGGTAAATATTTGTTACATGTATAATACATGAACACAAACGGACTATCAACACGTTGATGACAAGTCATCATAAGTTATTCATTCAAGCACATGACAAATGTATGACAACAAAGCATGCTGAGTTGAATTCTCATGTTCTACATGAAGAAACAGACTCTGGGGAATCAAAAATTTTACAGCAAAGACTTGCTTAGCAAGTAAATCCCTCAAGGTAAGTAAACTTGTGTGCATTGCATGAATGGATATTAAAGTTGTGTATTATGGAACTTAATTTCATAATAATACAATTTGATTTATCCAGATTAATTAAAGTGCTATATTAATTATACCAAGCATTAAGGGAATTAAGGGATTAAATCTTGGTTAATAGGTAAAAGGAATAGAAGGTTGAAGAGGTTATCAATACGTTGATAACAAACTCAGTGGATAGATTTTTTTTACCATTAGAATTTCTTACCGTTGAAGAAATCTACCCAAAATGGTAGAAATTCTTTCACTCCTAAGCTATAAAAGGCTATCCAGTTCAAGATAGGAAGTTTTACCTAGCTAACTAATCTCAATCTCCTTCTACCTTGAAAGCAATCAAGTTGATACACTTTCCTTTCCTAAATTCCTTAAGATCCGGTCATTGTGATCTCAATCTCTATATATTCTCATTCAGAAAGGCATTCTCGCAGGCTTAAAAACTCTTCTAAGTCTTTTCACCCAAAGCTTCAGCCTTCAAAGCTCTATTCAATGGTTGATTCCTAAGAGATCATCAACCAAGTAATGTCCTCTCTTTATTAGTCTCAAGAGCTAATGCCAGAAGTGGTAACACCAATTTTTGTACATCCTCCATCTCCTCCTACTCTTCTTCTCACCGCTCCCGAGCCTCAGCCTCAACAGGAAACTCAAGAAGAGGAAGTTTCTGCAAAGGACCAGATGGATTAACATGTTGATACATCTACTGATCAATGCGTTGATCAGACTAAAGCATCACTGGAGGTCACACCTACAAAAGAGGCAACAATGGTTTACGAGGAACAAAGGCAGATCCAGGAAGCCACAACTGTTGAGGAAGAAGCAGACAAAGATCAGGAAAAACCCTCATCACCTCCAAGAGAGTTTTCTCTACTCACCACAGATGAAACTCTGGAAATATCCTATGCTTCACCACCTCAAAGGCTCTCATCTCTTTCTAAAGAAAAATAACCAGCTCTCAGGTAGTTACAACTCCCTCCTTATCAGTTTAAAGTGGTTCACTAGAACTTCTCGCTTTTACCTTTCAAGCATTAGGCGATAAAATAGAAGAAACTCTTGTCTCCAAGGAGAAGAAGAAGAAGAAGAA
>JBBYHH010283332.1:0-12679 GCA_038382905.1 Daphne laureola
GTAAATATTACCAAATAAGTTAACCATTAGTCATTTCAAATATACTCAACTGATATCGAAACCTTAATCGAGACTATTCCAAAAATCATAATCTAATCAATGAGCTAATAGTACCTGCGGTACTCAAAAATAAAGCCAACCACACAGACTACTCCGCTGGCTGCTGATCAGGAGCTCCTGAAATGTTAAATATAAGGAATGCGCCCTCGAAAGGTACTCAGTAAGGGCGGGGGTAAAATATAGTGGTTAAAACGTGGAACCTGCAAAAATGGTTAGTCACAGTTTATAAATACAGACGCCCTGAAGGACGGACCTGGACACACAGTCCAGATCAACAAATATGATAGTGCCCGTGGTCGAAACCATCCCGGGACAAATGGAGGGAGACAGAATGCATGGTATACCAACGAGGGGCCTAGGTTCCCTTTACAGAAAATTGTCATAAGTGTCATGCCTGATCATAGTGATCAGACGATAACCGAAACTGAATCATAATATCTGGCATACCACAAAGCAAATGCCAGAATCTAAAATACCAGAAATCCAGAATATCCAGAACCTGGATACCACTATACTTTACCACGTGACTAGTCAATGGCCCCACCACTGGCCCATGACTCACCTCAACTAGCCTAATATGCATGATGATATGCCAGAATGCATATTAAGAAAGTTAAACTCTTACCTCAATATTCGGATTAATTTACTGTGGCTACCAAATAGCCCTCAGCAGAAAATCCTGGAAATTACTGAATTACACTGACAATTGCAGAAACATAGGAATTCTAGTTATTTAACTAAAATTCTCAATTTTACGTAATTTACCGTTAATTACCACTTAGGTCCATAAATTTCTTAGGAACTTACAAGTTTTACCCAAAACTTCACTAAATGACAAAATAGTCAAAAGTTAACAACTTAGTAACTTTTAACTTTAAGGGTCACTTTTACTTTTACCTTTTCCTTAATTGCACAAGCATAACCATAATTCCATAAAATGTGCAACTTGACCCTAAACTTCCAGAAAGTGACAAAACTTCATTTTTTGTCCACTTTTTAATTCTTTTCCAATTAATTATGAAAATTACCCAATATTCCATAATTAATTCGGGCAACTCGGTCAAACTCACTTAATTTCAGCCAAACTTTCAAATTTACCCAAAACTTTACCAAACTGATTCCTTTCAATTTATAACTTTATTTACTTCAACAAATGATCATTTAATGCAATTAAACAACCAAAATGTTGAAATTTAGCAAAAACCGCCGAAATCTGGGCTGCTCCTTAAAGTTTCAGTTTTAAATCATTTTTTTCCTAAACCTTCCAAAAGTGTCATTTTTCATACTTAACATTTATTTCCTTAAAAAAATACCATTTAACACCATTAAATGACACTTTTTCACCAAATCTCAAGATTAACCAATTAATCATCAAAGTTTCAGTTACAACCGAAATTTTTTATTTTCAACCAACTCTCACCCAAAATTTCATCAAACTTTCAATTTTGCCCTCTAACTTTAATCCCTTCACCAAAACATTATTTTATCCAATTAATCAACACAAAATCACCAAAAATTTCATCACCAAGTCACCAACATTTTCGGCCTCAACCACATATCACCATAAACAAATTTCCAAATTAACCAACATCAACTTAACAACAAACCCTAACAAAAAATTCAACCAAACATAACCACAATTCATCATTATTTTCGGCTTCATCAAAACCGCCCCCAATATCCATGAATTCAACATCAATTCAAGAACAACATATGCTCATTTAACACCCAAGAACACAAAGAAATCATGCTCTCAACACAACTATATCTTGAACAAGAACATGCTTCATTTTTTCTCCATGAATTTCAAAATCAACAAGACAAGCTAGTAAATCGTTCCATCAATTTATATACTAGCTTACCTTGGAGAGATTTAGGAAGGATGGTTGGAGAAAATTGGCAAGAATTTCCCTTGACAAGTCAGCTTCATTGAAAGAGAGGAAGGGAGAGATTAGCTCAAGTTTTAGGTAAGAACTTCACTAAATAACCAAGAACAAACCTTACCTTAACTAATTCTTGAATGATCCAAGGTTTAGGAGCTTAATTGATGAAGGTTTTTGGATGAGAATCACCAAGGGAGTGCAGGTGAAGTTTTGGCAGAGAGAGGGAGAGAAGGTAAGGTAAGTCTGATTTGTTTAACTGTTCTTTCTTTCTTTCTATACCATTTAACTTAATTACTAACTAGTTTTTGTATTTCTAATATCTTTTATTTTCTTTTACTAAAGCTAGCTACTAGATAATCTTTAGGAATTATCCTCTTCCAAATCCCTATCAAGCATTAGATAGGATTCTCTTTTTGGATTTCACCATTAGATCACTTCCAGATGTAATCCACTACCTTTTTCTTTGAATTTCTTTCCATTTCCTATATTACTCCACTTATCCCATACCATGTAATAAAAATTAAAAATCTTGGCCCAACAAAGCCCAAAACCACTGGCCCTCTCCTTTTTGTCCAAGATAATATTTTTCCGTCAACTTTTCTGAAATGACCATTTTGCCATCCGAATCAATTTTTGGCAAAATGACCCGGGATTTATAAAATATTATAAATTATTAAAATCCCCTTAAATGGACCTCAATTAACCCCTCAGAACATTCATTTCATTTATCAGCATCACATATACATAATATTCCAAGGTTCCGACAAAATTACAAACCAACCACCAGGAAAATACATCAGAAAATAATATAATTTCGGGGTGGGTGTAACAGTATGTGTATATCACACATCATTATGTTAGTTGATTCATCTTCATCTTGCCATCTCCACCTTTAATTAGTACTGCCATCTTGCATTCATAATGAATAAAACACTTAGAATACTGTATCACCAAACACTGATTCTCTTGGGTTCGATCCCTCATTCTTGAGCCACCATATTATGATAAGACATCGTTAGGGCTAAAATGGTGTGTTTATCAATGAATTTTATTGTTATTTCTTGAATCTGTTCTTGATCATGTTATACACCAAAAAGTTCCAGCAATAAATTAACACCGTTGCCGGGGAATCAAGTGAAAGTTTGGAGAATTTGGGTGTTATGTGTTTTGCATTCATTTTAGTTTAGAGCATGTTTATTTTCTTTCTTTGAATTGTAAATAAATGGGATTGATGCACTTTGGGGAGTTGAATTTTGCAGGACAAAGGCAATGAAACCTAATGTTAAAGAGGTTGGAAACCAATATTTGGGTGAAGATTGAAGAACAAGAGATTGCAATAGACGGGCTCCTACCAGAAGAGGCGCGACCCTGCTATGAGACCTAGCGCCACCCCTGGTGTGAGGGTCCTGTAGCTGGTGAATTTGGTATGATGTCAAAGCGCGACCCCCGCGTGACCCCATTACATGACTCCCAAGCATGGAGATCATGGCCTGCCTCGCACCTTACAACTTTAACAATATGTCGTGACCCCGTGCGACCCTCTTAGGCTGAAAGGTGTGATCAGTATGACCCTTGTGCGATCCTCATCCCTCACATTGAGCATTAATGCATCATCATGCCAGCCTATTTCTAGAAGGCCAATTCTTCAATCCTTTCCCTATTCAAGCATTCCAACAATGGTTCCAATACTCAACTCTCAAGTGGTGCAAATTGATAGTCAAGCAAGATGGATGAGTCAACCTAAACGAAGGTGGATTAATTAAAATTGATCAAGATGAAGAGAAGATTTCAGAACACCTGGTGATGTTTCCATAGTTAGTGCCTTGTGCTCCGTTGGGCTTGAGTTAGACCTGTGATGATGAGCAAGCACCATGACGAGGGGAGTAGGCATATATATACAGCCACTTGCTCATCCTAATTGTTCGAGGCATTAGCTCTAGGTGGTAACGCAATAAGGCTTTAGGCAAACTCAGACAACAGTTAGAGTTGTAAGACAACTCTTGGCATTACACAAATTATGGAAAAGTGACATCACCAACTTCTGTCTGCAGTTCAAAAATATCTCATCACACCTTGAGAGCATCATCTGATCTTCAAGTGTGGTGCTTCAACCTTCGACATCTTCCATCATCAGAATTTCAGCACTTGACTCCACATAAATCAATCATTCAAACATCAACAAGGGCAAGATGAGTTGTAAGTCTTTAGTATCTGTTTGAGCTACCATGACTACTTTGATTATGAAACTGAAGAATTACAACTAGAGACTTCATGTTTCAGCTATATGCCTTGACCTTACCATGCTTTACATGTTATGAATGAGATGTGGCAAATAAGCATGAAAGGTTTATCTCCTTCATGATTTGAGTACTTACTTGCTTGTTGAGAGAGTACGACTACTTGTTGCATGAGAACATGTGTCATGATACTTAAGAAAGGGTAAACATGTGTGTTACACTTGCACATGACACAATTGCTTCATACATGTTGTGCTGATTTTTCATATATCATGTCTTTCTCACATTCCAAGCACATGTTCATTTATGCATCATGCCATTGTGTGACTTATTTTGCAATTATCCTTGCTTTTCCATGATTAAATGCAAGTCACGACCACTCTCCTCTAGAGTCTTCTTTGCTGTCTTTTACATCCTTTCAAGACTCTAGAGTATGTTTTGTACCTATGACGTGACTTTTCATTTCTTGGATGCTCCGGGCTGTATGAGATGCCCGTACCTTCATAAGGCACCTGAGGTACTATCCTTCTAGTCTCCCTCTTTATTTCCCTTCTATACATTTGCAAATATGCTTTATATTGGGTTTGGGGGAATTTTTGCATATTTCATGAGGAGATGGAATGATATGCCTCTTGATGGTTTTAGAGTCTTTAACACGCCCTACAAGCATCTAGTTTTTATCTTTTTAGGTGTAGCATAACTTCTCTTTATTTTCTTGCAAAATAAGTAAATAGTTTTCAAAACCCCTAAAAAGTGGGGAAATGGTAAATTTGTGAGTAAGTTAGACATGATGAGCACTCTATGCTTCCGATGATGCATGGACTTGTGAAATACTTAGGATGAGTATTGTTGTAGAAATATTTTCTTGCAAAGAAGCTGAGATTGTGCACTTAGTGGACTTTGTGTGCCGATTTGCTTTGAGATTTGATTAGTACTTATTGTTTGTTGGTCTTCGAGTTATGAAAAGCTTCATGTAGGAAGGAAGCGGTCTTCTTGGTTGATAATCATCTTGGAATTAGGATTTAGTTTGTGGATGAGTATTTTTCGGTGGTACCTGATGCTTGTATATGAAGTTTTTTGTTGGAGCAATTCTAGGACAAGCTTTTGGCACAAGTATACGCTTGGTCATACCTTAGAATGATAAGATCTTGGATGATACTTAGACATATTTTCGGCTACACCGTATTCATGGCCTATAGTCCCTCTCTTAGGTTCCCATTTTAAGTGCTTGGGTCACCACTCTTACACTTAGAAAGGATTCAAAAAGATAGAAAAATGGTGCTAAAAACAGAAGCGCACCGCAAAAAGAGTGAGAGACGGCCAATGTGTCGGTGGCCATGTGGCCTAATAAATGACTTCCAATGAGCAGCATCAAAAAAGAACCAAAAAAGAGGAAGTGGAAGGAATAAAATGGAAAGTGTGAGGTATAGGGGCAATGCATATTCACTAGCTAAATCCCAAGGCCTACTGGGTGTTGTCAAAACAGAGGTCCTAGTCTTTTCTTAGGAGTGAAATAGTACTCAGGGTCTTAAGCCGCGGTGATTGGTCTAATTAAACTTTTAAGAAATGGTCACACTTAGCCCGCTTGCACACTTAGCAAGTTAGGATTTTTTACAACGGTGCTTAGACTAAGGTGAATTGTTTTGTCTTAGAAAGTATTTAAAGAGCACTCATCTAATTACTTACTCATACCAAAATTAACTATTTTTGAGTAATAATTATGAAGTCATAATTAGGCGTCTTTGAGTCTTTCCTTTCCTAGCTGCTTGACTTGCTAGGGGCTAGCAACAGTTTTGGTTTCGGGGTGTGATCAGTGTACAAGCACGGTCATATTTCTATAGTATTTTAGACTATAAATCCATCAATTGAGCATCATTATGCCTAATTAATTACACTTTACTTATAAATGCTAAAGTTTTGCAGGTGCAAGAGTGTGGAGGTGAAAATGGAGAAAAATGACACTTTCCGGGACTTAGAGACTGATTTCAGAGGTTGTGGGTCAAAGTATAAAGTATCGGGTCAAAATGAGAAGTCAAGTCAAAGAAGAGGTAAAAATGGAGCAGATTGGCGAGTACACAGCGCGACCCTAGGTCGTGGGTCGAGCCAGCCAAGTTATCAAAGTGTGACCCAGACCCTCGCGCAACCTCCATCACCAGCGGAGCCAGCACCATCGCGCCGAGCAAATTTTACAGTGTGACCTCCCTCAATGCGACCCTTGCGCGACCCTCGATAGCAGAGGCAGTTTCACAGAGATTCAACCTTATCCTCAAGTGTACATCATTTCCCCCCAAACTACCCTTAATGACCCCTTATTGTGGATATATAGTTAATGGGCAGCTTAGATCCATAGAATTAGTATATATAACCTCTTAGGCTAGGGTTTTTAACATACATCAAGAGGAGACATTGGGAGCTACGAATTCAGTACATTTTCGGCTATTCCGGCTAGGGTTTAAGCCCATCAACCCTAATTTAATGGGGGGTTGAAGGGACAATCTATGGAGAAGCTTTCTTGGGTGATATCCCTTCTTCCTCTCTTTCATTACATCAATTCAAGTTGCTATGAGTTGATGTCTTCACTATGTTTCTAGCAATTGTAGAGTTTGAATGATGTTATGTCTTAACTAATTCTTTCTTAGGATTTAAGAAACTTGTCTCATTGAGCATGATCAAAATTTTATATCTTATTTCCATTGTTAGAATGTGTGTGAATGCTGACACATTCACTCGTATAGTCTAGGTGTTTGATCAAATGTCTGAGAGGACTTTGATTGACACTCGACCTTCTAGAGATCGATCATTTTCTCATATGTTTAGATTCTAGCTTCTCCCACATTTTACCATTTACGCATGCTTATTTGTTGGTCCCTTACCTGTATGTCATTTGTTAATCAGTGGTTGGCATGAGATGGATTCCTTTGATTGAGACCATGAAAGCTAGATGATTGGGATGATTCAGAGTCTGAGAGGATCCAAGGAGACCAATTAGTGATATAGGTTCAGTGGTGGAATCGACCCTCACTTGAGTATCTTTAGAGGATGAGAGTTCCTAAAGCCTCAACCTTGGAGAGAGTGGTTGCTTGTCCGAGAAGAGGGTGATCCTAAGTGTAGAAACCCACTTATTTACGTACCATGAGACTCATGTTATAAATCCTCATTGTTCTGATGACTTGATTAAGCAGGAGAGATGAGATATCCATATCTGAAAGTGATTAGTGTAGTTCATGACATGTGATCGATTCCATGCTATTTGTTTTAGATGTCATTCCTATGAATCGGAGGTCCTTCATGGGGAGTCAGAGATGACCTTCACAAGGAGGGGTTATGCGTTAGAGATGACCACGTCTAAAACATCATCTTAGGCACACGCATGCTCATTAGGACTCACTTTGATCTTTAGAGAGCTCATGATTGTCTATCCATATTTGTCACCTTCTTCCCCTCCATTCATTCTCTTTTATGTTCATTGATTCATCTTCATCTTGCCATCTCCGCCTTTAATTTACTGCCTCCATCTTGCATTCATAATGAATAAAACACTTAGCATACTTGATCACCAAACACTCTGATTCTCTTGGGTTTGATCCCTCATTTTTAAGCCACCGTACTATGATAAGACATCATTAGCGCTAAAATGAGGTGTTTATAAATTAATTTGATTGTTATTGCTTGAATCTATGCTTGATCATGTTATACACTGAAAAGCTCCAGCAACAGGGGACACTATTGTTCTCTCTTATTGCTTTTTAGCTCTTCCAACTCGGAACACACATCACTAATCTTTTGATGGACCCTTTCAGGCTCAAGCTCTTTCTTTTCACTCATGCCCTCATATCTCTCAACCTTTAAACCTTACCATGATGTTCTTCATTCTCAAAGACAACTAAAGGAATTAATTCCTTCATCTCTCTACATAAATGATGCAATTGAGCACATGTCTCTGCAAGGGTTGGTTCAGCCTCCTTTGCCCTTGTAGGTTTCAAGGGCATGTCTGATCTTGTTAGTGGGTGAGGGTTGGGATTTTTCACTCTTGAAGCGCTAGGGGTGGGTCCCTTGGGTGGTGTTCAGACGAGGTGGTAAGGGTGAGCTTTATTGTGGTGCACGGTAGGTGGGGGATGGCATGGATATGGGTCAAAACCATAAGAATGATCATTGGGGTTTCAGTCACCATAGTAGGAGGAGGGTTTTGGTGTTGCTAGAGGGTTGTTACGCCATCTTGAGGATGGAGATGGTGTATAGTATGGTTTTCTTTGTTTGGGGCCAAAAGCAATAGGTACTAGGGACATACCCAAGGTTGTGTAAGCACCTTTAACCCGAGGGTAGGGGTCAGTCTTGCACCATTGATTCTCCATTGTCTCACCTACACATGAACAAACACAACACAATCCTCATGTGTATCACTCGTATTTAGAACTCAATTTGGACTTTTGCCATAATGTAACTAATACAATCCTAGCAAGGGAAATGCATGAAGATGGAGATGGCATGACAAAGGAGATCAAGGGGGTGGCACTTGTAGCCCACCTGAAGTCATGGGTGATAAGAACCTTCCTCACCCGGCGCCACCTTACTTGACACCTAATGCTACCACCCATGTCACAATGGTGCTACCCTTCTCCAATGGAACCAATGAAGCTTCTCAAGGCTTATTGCATCCACTTCAAGGCTTGGGAGGAGCTATGACAAGGTCTAAGGTAAACAAAGCTTGAGAATTCCTTAGCCTTTTCATGTCTACCTTGGCCACCAAGCAAGATCAAAAAGAAGAGCATGAAGTCTTGGGACTCAAGCTAGACATCATTGGTATTCAATTGGATAAATACTACAAAGGAGGAACTATCACACCACCCCCTGTACACACGGTCCGGTGGGAAGCAGTCACGGGGTCAGAGGGTGGCGGTGCGACAGACCTGTAAAAACGTAGCACAAAAGTATGGGAAACCCACGTAGTCGGTCCAAACAAGCGGAAGTCAGAACGTACCTCAAAAGCACTCATTGCTCCTGCAAAACAGAATACCAAAAAGATAGCAGATATACTGAGCTCAGCTCAGTCCAGATGCTCTGAAAGAAGGCTGCCTCAGGTAAGGACTTCCTGATAAAGTAAACACACAGCAGTCGGTACTGAAAACTCATACATAAATAGAAGCATTCTTACAACATTCCTTAACTGTTCTTACGTCTACATGATTGTGCAATCTATGCTACAGAGCTGCTATAAGCTACCAAAAATACATACACAAAGATCCAGGAGTCGGGTCAAGATTGTCCGACAAAGCCCGGTCCACTGATGCTGCACTTCTAGCTGTAATATAGAATGACAAACCATTAGTCATTTACTTAATGTACCAGAACAGACCAATGACAGTTCATTTCCAGATCGATAACTTATATAGAATCACTATTGCTTTCCAGATACTCAGTCTAGCCTTAACTTTAAACACATAATACAAAATGAGCTAATGTACCTCTAGGTACAAAGTCACAAGTGACCGTGCGTCACTACTCCCCAGGTCCAGAATCAGATGCTCTTGAAATGTTTAAAGTAAAGGATGAGTTCCCGAAATAACCCAGTAAGAGCTTAGGTAGAATTAAAGGTTTTCTTCGCGTAACCTGTAAAGACTATGTCAGACGATACAGATATATAGCTCATAATATTAGAATCAGAAGACAGACATTCACAACCCTATCCAACCCTCACACCACGATGGCCTCCTTAGCTGTGGAACTGCCATAGATCCACAATAAAGAGTACAGAATTACTTCATTTTGACAGACATACTCAAACACTCAGATATTCAGACGCTTAGTACCAGCGAGGGCCTAGGACCCTTTTAAGCATCGTCATCGTCCTAAAGGAGGAAACAGAACAGAAGTAGAAGGTTTGGTGCTTGGTGAGACACCCGAAACCAAGCAAAGTACAGAATCAGAATCAAAAGTTAGAAACAGAAACAGAATGCAGAATCAGAAATAGAGGGTTCGTCGTCGTGGAGACCCACGGAACCAATCCCATAACAGAAGTAGAATCAGAGGGTTCGGTGGTCCGAAGACTCACGAAACCAATCAGGCAGAATACAGAATCAGAGGGTTTGCGGTCGAGAAGACGCACAGAACCAGTCCCCTATCAGGTCCATAACCGTGTCATAAATAGAGGGTTCGATGGTCGATCCGACTCATGAAACCATGACATATAGTGTCGCACCCAGATAGTTCGGGTTCGAAGATGCGCGAACCACGACACGTCCCTTAGCCATCATCGGGTTCGATGGTCCGAAGGACGCACAGAACCGTTGCACAATCCTATAACCTGCACACCTCTACCGCTACCTTATAACTAGTCTTAGACTCAACTGTCAAGATCTAAGACCGAAGTCAGAGATCCAGATCTAAGACTAATCTCAACCAACCCATACCATATAAATACATAGACGAGAAGGTTGAACGCTTACCTGGAAGCAATAGCAAAGTAGATCTCAGTCATTCCCGTTCCAGAGTTCCTTTCTTTTCCTTTGCCGATTCCCATTACATATCCAATTCCAATACCATTCAGATACAAGTAGTATACACGAGTATATTACATGTCATACATTTTGTCACGACCCCCTCTGTACACGGCGCGGTGGAAGCGGATGCGGGACCAGGAGGGCGGCGGTGATGGTCATTCTTCCTTCCTCAACGTAACTAATATTGTGGGTTATGTCCATAAGCCGGGCCCTAAGTCCCAGTTACACAACTTAAGCATAACAATATGAGGTTCTCGGCTAGACCACCTGTCAGTCTAACACTTATAATTAAATCTATAGATGTCCAAAAATGGATCAGTAAAATTTCTAGAAACTAGACTCATAAGACTACAAGCATATAATTTTTCATAATTTTCCAACGAGCCAATCAGTACAGTTGCATCCTTAAAGACAGCTCATAATCGCAGTTTTTCTGACTTCTAGCAGCATTTCGTTACTTTCCTGCATTTTAGACATTTAAATAATAGACAGATAACTGAGCTCCGCTCAGACCAGATACTCCAAAAGGAAGCGGCCTTCGGCACACATTCCCCGATAAAGTATACATGCAAACATATAACAACCATAGCATGCAAAAACTAACCATATATGTACATGTCATCATTCGTGACACCAACTTGCGGACTATTCAACATTCAGAATTACAGCATCAGACCGCAATTGTCTATGGTATATGTACAATGCAAGACTACTACTATAGAGCCGACACTTTACTTTGAACCTACTGTAATCAGGCAGCCGGTTGAGCAATCACCGACAGTCCAGCTTGACACTGCTGCTGCTGCTGTAGCTACATTACAAAACATGTGTTAAACCGTCAGTAACTGTACAATGTTCATATTCTGGATAACAGTTCTGAACTCAATCTCATTTCTATAACATCTTGGTCGTCTACTGAGAATTCCCCTATCTATTCAATCAATAAAAAATCACAGGAGCAACGTTAGTACCTAAATCAAAATACTGTATGGCCCAGCAGAATCTCAATCTGCGGCCCCTCATCCCGATGCTCCTGAAATGGGAGATGTAAAGGGTGAGTTCTGGGGAGAACTCAGTAAGGGTGGTAAGAAAAAGTAAAGGGGAGAAAATCTTTAATGTTGCCTGCAATGACAATGTTAGCATGACAGTATGTAATATACAGTATATATAAAAATGTCATGCTCATGACATGCAATGCACTTTTGTTCTTTCAGACATGATGGCCTCCGGGTAAGTTGTCACCCAACCCCCAGAGCTCTATAGTGGCGCATAGTACTAGTACGGGACGTACGGTCCCCATTTACCGTCGTCATCAGATCTACCGTCATAATCACACTAAGCGTGATCCGAGGACCTGGCATAGAATCAGACAATCATTCATCAGGTACCACAGACGTTCACGCATCACGTGCTTCCCGGACCTGGAATAGAATCCATCATCAATTATTGTCAAGTACCGTGGACGTTCACGCATCGCATGCCTCAGGGACTTGGAACATCATCTGTCATCACTCATCAGGTTCCATGGAATGGTCACGTAGCTCGTGCCTCCAGACCTGGTATA
Organism: Daphne laureola; assembly: GCA_038382905.1. Classification (NCBI taxonomy): domain Eukaryota; kingdom Viridiplantae; phylum Streptophyta; class Magnoliopsida; order Malvales; family Thymelaeaceae; genus Daphne; species Daphne laureola. The sequence continues at coordinate 12,242 of JBBYHH010283332.1, forward strand.
TCAATCATCGATCATCTATCAATCAGTCATTCATCATTCTTTCATTCATTCGGTCTACCGTAGTAATCATGCAGAATGTGATACTGAGAGATAGGACATCATTCATCAGTCATCTGTCAATCATCTTCAGGTATTACAGAACGGTCACGTATAACACGCCTCTGACCCTGGAACTTTATCTTTCATCAATCAATCAGACAATCAATCAATCATTCAATCATCCTTTTATTTATTAGGTCTACCGGAACACTCACGTAGAACGTGACATCGGGACCTAGTATATCAATCTTGATCATTGCGCGATCGCCATATCATCTTTATCATTGTCGAGAGTCATAGTCTCGTGCGGCATACATGCAAACCCTTTACCCCTACCTTCAGGGTTTTAACCAACCTATATATATATGGTAGGAGGGAACCAATAGGCACATATATATA
>JBBYHH010283442.1:0-12679 GCA_038382905.1 Daphne laureola
AAATAGAAATTTTCTCCATAAATTTAACAGAAAATGTAACTGGATTAACTGTTAAGGGGGATAGTTGAAGGTTTTACAGTACCTTAGGGGGGTTTCTGTAGGTTTCCTAAAACCGAGGGGGGAAACTGGAGGTTTCACCTAATCTCAAGGAGGTTTTTGTAAGTTACCCTTTACATTTTGCTGCTCCATCTTCCTTCTTGGTGCAATTAGGTCCTCCCAAGTTTATCTGACGCTCGATCTCCTTCTCATTTTGCGTAATATTTGAGCGCGTTGAGCTCATTTTCACCTTCAAATATATGCACCTACAAATCTTCAGAATTCATAAGCAAAGTGCGTAATTTACAATAAAAACAGACAATATCGATGGATTTCATGCTCTAAACATGGCAGAAAAGTGTACGTTTTGTACACTGATCACCATGTAATTGAGACAAAACAATTGCCCTGTATTTGTGATGGGTGAGTGTAAGGGTAAAACTGGGAAGAAAAAAATAGAAGTGAGAAACTGTCACTTCATTTAGGATAAATATTTCTTTTAAGAAACCATTAGGGGAAGAATAAGATGAAAACAATAAAATTTGTGAAAGAGTGTGGATACGTTGTGCCTCTAGATAAAAGAAGGAAGAAAGAAACACGGAAGAACACGGCTCCACCAACACGCCATGTTTCTCGGCGATGACTCCGGAATCGCGCGATCTACCACGATCCGTCATTCCTTCAGTGTGCAACAACGAAATTAGAGAGGAATCAAGCCGAACGACCTTCCTTCTTCGCAAATTCAACAAAATCAACCGCTGACCTTCCTTTGGTGACAAAAATCACAGGCCTGGCGCATTTGTTCAACCGTCCAAAGTGATGCTCTCAAACAATAGTATATGATGTGTTCTCGAAGCACTATGATGCGTTTATGTAAAATTATAATGCGCTCGTTCTAATGACTCCAATGCAAACATTTCGTTCTACAGAATACAGTATATTGACAAAGTATAATGTCTTGATTTAAAATGATACGTTTGGTGTCACGAATGATACACTTCTGTAAAATTATGATGCTCTTCGCTATTAGACAAAGTATGATGTATTGGTTAAAAATGATGCTCTTGGTGTCACGAATGATGCTCTTTATTTCAAGTATGATGCTCCACCTCACAAAAATGATGAACTCATTTTGGGTCTTAATGATGCACTCATTTTCTTCAACCTCCCAAAATGATGTCTTAGGTGACCACAACGATGCACTCTCGTTGCACTATGAAGCTCTACCTTACAAACATGATGCACCCGTTCTGATGACTTAATTATGCACTCGTTTTCTTCAACCTTACAAAATGATAGAGTTCTTAAACTGATGCTTTTGGTGCTTAATATGATGTCCCGTTGGTTAAGTATGATGAGTTTAGCACTTAAAATGATGCTCTTCGCTATTAGAAAAAGTATGATCTCTCAATTTAAAATGATGTGTTTGGTGTCACGAATGATGTTTTTGTTTTCAATTATGATGTACTACCTTACAAAAATGATGCACTTGTTCTAATGACATAATGATGCACTCATTTACTTCAACCTCCCAAAATGATGCATTTAGTGATCACAATAATGCACTCACGTTGCACTATGATGTTCTCCCTTACAAGAATGATGCAATCATTCTGATGACTTAACGATTCATTCATTTTTTCCAATTTTTCAAAATGATGCGTTTGGTGACCAGAGTGATGCTCTCATTTTCCGCTATGATATTCTTCGTTACAAACATAATGTACTTTTTCCCACTAATGATGCATTCCAGCTCACACATGATGCAGTTCCTCTCCCGAATGATGAACTCAGACGATGCACTCCATCCTCCAAAATGATTCCCTTCATGAATCAAATGATGCACTTCATGCATCAAATGATACTTTTACGCAAAATGATACTTTCGTGGTGCAATGTGATATTTGTTTTGCTAAAAATTTATCTTCTTTTATCTATTTGAAATGATATTTTTCAAATTCATCATTAATTGGCATTAATTGATATTATTAACTTCATTCTGATAGTTTTGCGCATTCTTTGTATGCAATCCGTGATTACATCATTTTTTTAAAAAAAAAAATATCATAATGAGTCGAGAGTATATCATAATGGTATATAGAGACATCATAATTTTGTCATCTACAACAGGTTGTAGTTTCAAAGCGTAGGACGAATTACGTCTTTCAACTCAAAAAATTGCTAGAAATGGAACGTCGACAACTGGGAAAGCGATTGGTTGCTCTGACATGGTCAATTGTGACTTCTGTTTGCGGATTTCATCGAATAAGATAACCGATCGTTCAAACAGATCTCCTACAATTATCATAAATTCAGTAATTGTTGATGAATGAAACTATTACCGAGTTACTAACAATCCGCAGGTCCTTAAGGGAGAAGCTACGATTGTCGAAAACTGCAAGTGAGAGATGAAGGGTGATGGTTCAGTTTTTCGTGAAGATCCCACGATAGTAAAAACACGGAGAAGGAGAAGAAGTGACATTTTTTAAAATAAACAGAAGTGGACACAATCCGCCACATTTATGAGGGCGTCACATTCTAGCAAACCTTTGTGAAAATATTCAATGAAAATTTAACATATTAATTTTCTAAAATTTAGAAAGTAGGAGTAAGATTTTCACTCAAATTTTTACCGAAAGAAAGATTTGGAATACAACGCTTAAAATTTTCCAAACTAAACAGCCCCTAAACATACAAACTTTGTATCTCTTCCATAAAAAAAGTGTGAGGAACCGTAAATCACTCCCTCCAAGTCCACACACAATTATGAACCATGACAGCATAATCTGCTTGTATCACCTAGCTACTCACGAAAACTGTACCTCCAAAAAGTTCTATAACCATTCTCCTCTAAGCTGGTAATTGAAGCTTCGAGTTGTTTCTCCAACTGTATAAGGCAACGCAAGATAAGAGCACAGTATTAACGAACTTGATTAGATGAAATATAATTACAGAAAACAAAAAGAAATAAAAAAAGATTCAGAAGATTCATTACCTAATGAAGCAGTAGTAGAAAAGGTCTGCATATAGAGCAGTTTGAACAATGCCAGAGATGCAGGCTGAGCACCAAAAAATTGACAATATCAGAAAGACACCAAGTTAAGAAAATTAAAGGTTAAAGTTAAACTAATCTCACCTATCCATCGAGTAAAGTGCTGCTCTGTGAAGTAACGGTAGATCCAGTTAAGAATGTAGAAAGCTCTATATGCACTGCAATGTAAAACTGAATAAATGAGTGAATGGAGGATCAATTAATAGATGGAATGAACTGCAAATTTGAATAAAAACACCATCAGCATGCGGAGAAAACTATCGAGCATTAGAGGCACGTAATTCATCTATACAAAAGGAAATTGTTGATGTCTCACAAGCATACACATTTTGATTCATCTGGTGTAATATAGTACAAGGCAAACAGAACGCATTGCTACATGCTATTTGTACTCTTCTGTAGTACCATAAGATATGACAAACATTTCAGTCAACAAATCAAAAGAAAAAGATAACAGGAGAAACTCAACCTAGCAAAGCCAACCCCGCAAACCAAGTGATGCTAGAACCGAACATGAATTAAGTTACATGTTAGAAGTTGGAAGCAAATACATGATCACAAAATATGTTAAACTCGTTAAGGCTTCAATAACAAATTTAATGCTTTTTCAATGGCAGACTTGGTAAAATCAGCTACAAAACTGACCATCATATATCTCATGTTAACTGAATCAAATTGGTCGTGAATTCTTTTTCTCATTGCTGCTAAATGTTAGATATTTCTCTCAGGGCATATCAGATATACAAGCCAGAAGAGAAACCAAAAGAGAAAGGAAAAGAGACAAGAACATCAGAGATGATTTTGCCACTTTACTATTGTAAAAGATCTGTTAAATCTGACTGATGCGAGCATATCAGTAAAATTATGTATACCCCAGAAAGAAAACATATTGGCCTGTCATATTATCAACATTCCCACTTCTTTGTAGCAAAACCAACTGAGGAAGAATTGCAACTGCCTCCAAGTATATTGAAAATGCCCAAAAGACCTGCACTAAGCAGCATGAATTAATAGTTTAATACCCTAGGACAATAGAATTAGGGACATGTAAAAAATGTTTTGTTAAAGTTTAGTGATGCATATTTCTATATGCCTTGGGGGAAATGAAAATCGGATACAAGAGAAGGATGTGGGAAATGATGAACAGGTGTCGAAGAGAAGTGTGGAATTCCTTGAGTCAAAACAGAGATAGGCAAAAAACCTGGAACTACAATTTCCACTTTAATTATACCATCATTAGATAAGCCATTTCTTAAGGAATCTGATTACTACCAAAGGGCATAACCTCCACGAAATTAATCAATATTTCCAGTGGCAGGCACTTTTAATAGAAAGCAGGGTTCGATAAGGAAAATAAGGACAGGGAGAGAGAAAAATAACCAGGTTTAATACAAGTGAAAAAATTACTAATATAAATGGACTCTACAGAAAACTGATGCTGCATGTGCCCAAAAGAAAACTAGAACAAGCCAAGTCTGAAGAAATTAAACGATGTCATAGAAAATTAACCCTGTCAGACCTCGAAGAGAAAGTTACACAAGTACTTATGAAAATGAATTTAGTCAACGAAGTTGTTGAAAAGAAAGCAGGTGGAGTATAAATAGGAAGAAATGGTTTGAAAATGGAAAGAAAATGCAACTAATTCCACTATCAGTTCTCACATAAAAAAAGCTGCATCAAAGAAGTTGACTCCTCCCTCTCAGTGGCACAGAAAGAACCTCTCGTTCTACCACACTTAGCTTTACTATATTCGAATACATTCTACATGAGAAAACGATTCCAAAACTGAAACACAGGCTCAACCCCGATTTCCAAAAACCCAACTAATTTCCCTCCTCTAAGTAATATGAACGATGGAGTTCACCATCCCACCACAAACCCAAATTCGATAAACACTCAAAATTCGCGCAACTCAAGCACAGACTCGAGCACTTGAATAATTTCATGAATTCACACATGCTCACCTCCTGAAAAGCGAATTTCTCGTGTAGAAAAAGCGCCAGAACGAAACTCGCGGCAACAGGAAAGTAATGCCGAAAAGTGTCGAGATCCTTATCATAAGATCGCTTCACAACTCTATGCTTCCTCATGCACCAGACGATAGCAAGAGAGCTGCCAATGAACACAATCTTCATAAGCGTGTTATACACCGAGATGAAGTCGGTGAAGAGATCCAAGTATCGAGCGAGGAACACAAGCGCGTACAGCTCCTGAGTCTTGAGCGAAATCCCTAAAACAAATGCGCGCAACCATTAACAAAAATTACAAACAAGAATGACGGTTGAGTGAACTGAACGGGGAAGTTACTCACCGGAGCAGGATTTGGTGGCGTAGATTTTGAGGAGGAGAAGTAAGATGCTGAGTAAGTGAGTCATGTCGCCGGCGAACCTGAAGATGTTCATGGCGGATTTTTGGAGGTGGCAAGATTTGCGGTTGGATCCCTAGATTTCTGCCGGTACTTGAAGCATGAACCAAATGTGAAATGAAAGGCGAACGGTGGTGAGTCCGGCGACCCACCCAACATAAAACTTTGTTTTTTTTTCTCTTTTTGCCAAACGCATACAGGATAGACCAGGACAGAAGAAAAAGAAAATGAATTGACTCCCGTACTTCGAAAATAAAAAGCTTTGCAGAAAAAAGTGCATTTCTTTAAATTTATTTACATTCCTGCCACCATTATTTTTTTTTTTAAAAAAAAATGCATTTCTGCATATCTTTTTATTTTATTATAAAAACTTATGAATAATTAGTTCAATGGAAAGAAAAAATAAGATAAAGAAAATGACGCTAATTCTAATATGTTTTGATATTTTTTTCTGAATCCATTTAGCCATCGATATATTTTTTAATATTCATTTAAATTATTTATAAAATTTATATTTAGATCATAAAATTCATATTAGTATCATGATATTTCAATATAAGGATCATTAATTACAAAGATCATCAAATTTTTATTACGGAATTACTACTCTTCTATAAAAAAATCATATTACTCTTTTATTGACGGATCATCACTCTTCTATCACAGAGTCAAAATTCTCCAATTGAAATATCATTAAACTACAATGGTGGATTATTATGTTTTTAATGTGAATCATTAAAATATAATTTCTTAAATGACTTTTAGCACTCACTGCAAATACAAGATGTGAGAGGTGTTTGACAGATGAGGGAAAAGGAGATATGAAGGTATTTATAACAAAAATCATGGGGAAAATGGATAATATGTATTAAAGGCTCAATTAATTTTATCAAAAAATAAAAGGCTCAATATTCGTGTAGAAGAAGTTAAGGGACAACAGGTGGTTGTGGTTGAGGATTTGGCGGAGCAGGCCAGTGGCTGGTTATTTGGAGAAGGAAGAATTTGACCGGAGCATAGAAAGATGATAAATGGTTTTGTTTCCGTAAAATAGTTCATTAGTTCCTTAATTTTATTAAATATTTTATTGAAGTTTTGTTTTAAGAATTTGATCTATTGAAGTCTTTTATTTTTTATTTTTATTCAATTATAATCTTTCTGTTAATTTAGCTGTTAGTTCTTCTATTTTGTTTATTAATTTTATGCAAATACCCTTACAACTGTAGTTTAATTAAACATTTAATAAAATTATGGTCATTAAATTTTTAGTAAATGTACATATGAGTATCTTAAGTTATTTTCTCTAATACTGTAATTAATTTCTTCTCTCTTCATCTCCTCTATCCATTTCCAGAAGCTTTATAAATCTCTCTCTCCCTCTCTATTCTCGCCAGCCCTGCACCTCACCACCACTGACACATCACGTCGATCCCAACCAGCCCGCTCCACACCGGTGAGATGCTCTGACCGACGAGAATCAAGTGAGATACCGCTGAACCCGACTCCACTCAACCCATCGGATTCCAGCAACTTCCAGCTACGATCCACCGCCTCTAACACCGCGAAGCTCTCATTTGACCGCCGCCGCATTGATCCCGGCTCACCACAACCAACCTCGCACCTCCCCAACCCTGTGCAAACCAGCCGTGACTGAGCCCATCCCCAACTCATCTGATGAGTGTCGACCGCCATCTCAGATCTGGATCAAAATCCACTAGAGGCGATGAGTGGTGGACCTTCAAGGACAACCGATGTGCTATCATCGATGATTAATCACCTGGGGTGCCCTGATCGGTGATGAAAAAGGAGGAGGATGAAGCTTGCAGTGTTGGGTTCCTCCAAATCGTGAATGGATCCCTAAACGTTCGATGTTGATAACCAGATGAAGCAGCGGCGGAGCGGATGACTTTGTGGCAGTGGTGACAGAGCACGAGATGCCGGCGTGAGAAGTACACGGTCGCCAGATCTGGGCTGAGGAGGGTCGATGAAAAACTGTTGATCAATATCTCCATGGGTCAAGAGAGATGATGATGATGATGAAAAAAATTTAATGTTAGAGTGAAAGAAGTCTGCGGATAGAGATGAAGATAGATGATGATGATGATGATGATGGAGATGAATAAAAAACGATTAAAGAGAGAAAAGAAGAGGATTATTTTGTTAGAATTTTATAATATTAGGGATTAGTTGAAAATTTTAAAAAATGGTATTTTGGTAAATGAATTCATTTAACAGTTTATTTAACAGAAAAATTAACGGCAGAACCAAGTTGAGACAAAAATGAAAAATAAGGGACTCCAGCAGGACAAATTCTTAAAACATGACCCAAATAGGACATTTATCAAAGTTAATGGACTAATGGTACACTTCACCCTGACTTTTTCTAATATAATTGATATGGATAAAGTGCACCGTTAGTCCCTTAACTTTGCTTATTGTCATATTCAGGTCCTATTTTAAGAATTTGTCATACTGAAGTCCTTTATCTTTCATTTTCGATGCATGAATGGTCCTTCTGTTAGTTTCTCAGTTAAGTCTGCTGTTGATTCATCAAAATGACAAAACTACCCTTAATTCCAATTTCCAACCTATTTCTGATTTTATAAAAAATGTTCATTTATATCCTACACTTGTATTTTACCCATTTTCTACATTTTACTCTGATTCTCCAATCTAGTTCCTCACCAAACATTATCTCTCAAAAAATTATTCCCTAACCCTAACCCAATTGATGAAATCAGCCCCAAATCGTTTCTGCCTCTTCCCGATCCCAATCCTTCTTTCTTATCTCTTTCCTTTCCAATATCTGTTCAAATTTCTCCCTAATTTTCTGCCCCAAATCAATCTTTGTTTCTGCCCCAAATTGTTTTCCTCTCTAATTTTCGATCCAAAATTTCACTCCAGGTGATGGTCGTGTCTCCGACGAAATTGATGGTTGCATCTCTGGTGAAGATGATGGTCGCATCTCCGGCGAACATGATGCTCGTATCTCCAGCGATATATGGGAAGAGCTTCTTCGAAGCGATGTTGGAGCAGATGAACACCGAAAATCGATGAGCTTGTCGTGAATCTGTTGGATATCTCACGTGTGGCGGAGAAACCATCTCTGGAGATCTCACGGCGGAGAAGCCGTCTCTGCATATCTATTATGCTTTGCCTCAAATAGTTGCGACGGTGTAGTCAGAAAGCCTGGAGACGCAGCGTGAGACTACCCTGAAGCAGGCACTGCTGATCTCCATCCATCCATCTCGCTGATCTCCATCCTTCCACCCCCCAGCACCGTCATCCTCGAGTCACGCTTCTGAATCCGATTTCATAACCGGACCATCAGAGTCTTAGTCCCGATTGATAATCAGTGGCAAAATCAAGCAGATCTCCCCAGTCCCAAGGAAAGGAGGAGGCGGCCGGACCAATATTGACGAGCTAGGGAGGAAAATCCATCAAAGATTTGCAGAGACGACAGATCCTTAAGAACAAGCCATCATGTTAGAGACCAACCCAGGACATTGGTAATTTTTTTAAATATTTTATTCGAGGACCGGATTCTGTAGTACCGGGACTCCGTTTTGAATATGCAGGGCATATTTTCTGCTAAGTATCATGTCTCGGGACTTCATTTAAGGTTCATGTCCATGAGATTTCATATTTTGGTATTGGTACGTGAATCGCGGGTCATTTTGCCAAAATTTACCTTGGAGGATAAAATGGTCATTTTGAAAAAATTAGAATTATGTTGGACACATAATTTTACCATTTTAAAGAGAAATAAGGATGAGTTAATATTAGTTATGATATGATATATCATTTTATGGAATTAAGTAAGAGAAAATATTATTATAATGGTTAGTGGATAACACGTGTCAAAAAAGTGGTGAATGATGAGAATTAATATGTGCTAGGAAATAATAAGTAGAGTAAAAAGGTGAGAATTTGTTTGTGATTGGAATTAAAAGATGGAGAGAAAATGAGATATTTGGTTATGATTGGAATTTAAATTGGAAAAAGAAAAGTGAAGTAGTAATAAATGGAAAGTAAGATATTTTGCTTACGAGATAAATAGAATAGAAAGAAAGGAAGAGAAGAAGAAAAACATTTTTTCTCTTCTTCTTCTTCCTCTCTTCTGCCTTGGACGAAAAAATGGAGCTTCCATGGCCAAATGGTGGCTTCTTCAAATTCTTCATTTTTGCAAGAGGAAAAGCTTGGATCATGGCTAAAATGATGAGGTAGGGAGCTTTCCTCTATGTATTTCTTTTTCCTTGGCCGATTTTGAGTGTTGTGAAGAACTAGAGATTTTTGTGTTTTCTTGAATCTTGAAGATTGCTTTGAAATTGAGTTGCCAAAGTGTTGTATGAGTGATTAGCAACCTTTTTGTGATTGGGCTTCATCTCTTCTTCCACTGCTTCATGGCCGATTTGGACATGTAAGGTTAGGGCTATTTTTGTGATCTCTCTTGATTGATGAACATAAGGTGAAATTGTGATGCTAAAGTGTTGTGAGGATGATTAGTTGCTCAATTCATGATTGGATTTATCTTGGAACTCCCTCCTTTGTGTGCTCTTTGTTTGGCCGATTTTGTGGGGGAGAATTAAGGATGGGTTTTCTTTGTTGAATTTTGATGAATTGGTGATAGAATTGAGCTTCTAAATGGATAGGAGGGTGATTGGATCACTCTCCCTTGATGGTTCATGTTTGGCCGAATTATTGGCAAATAATTCAAGAATTGGAATTCTTTGTTAAATGTTGGAATTGTGTTTCTAAAGTGTTGCTTGGATGAGTAGTAACACATTTCATGCTTGGATGCATCCTTGAATCATCATGTTTGGCCAAAAATGACCATGGCCGAAATTATGGATGAAAAAGTTAAGTTGATGATTCTTTGTTAAAGTGTTGATTTGTGTTGATTTCGTGATGCTTTGAGCTCCTAAAATGATTGTTGAATTATTGAAGAAAACTCTCTTGGTTGTTTTCTCAATGTTGGCATAATTGGTCATTATGAGAAGGGGTGATGAAATTAATTGGTATCTTTTGAGGAATTGTGGAATTGATGATGGATTAAGGGTGTTTTGAACTTCTAAAAAGTTGGTTGAACTTTGAAGAAAAACTTTCTTGGTCAATTTTCTAGGTATGGCCGAAAATGTAGATGATGGTTAAGGATTGATGTTGTTTGATGTTAGATGATAAAGTTGGTGAAAGTGAGCTAAAATGATGTTAAGGGATCATTTGGTAACATTTTAGTTGGTTGGTCACTTTTATGAGATTTGGGCCGAATTGCTCTTTTGGGAAAAAAAAATGTGATGTTGTTTGTTGATTAGTGAAAAATGAAGTGGATTTGGGTTTATTTGATAATAAAAAAGATGTTTGGTAACATTTCAATGGTCGGTCTAATTTTTCATGAAGTTGGCCGAGAATGACAAGTTGCTTTGTATATTGGATTAAAGTTGGTATTCTTTGATGAATGTTGGATTAGAGTGGAAATGAGTTGGATTTGAACTTCTGAATTTGTATGTGGATTCTTTGTAGTATTTTGCTCGGTTGGCCTTTTTGTTCATGTTTTGGCCGAACTGAATGAAGCTTAAATAAAGGCTTCTTTTGTGACTGGATACTAATCCATGGTTTGTGGGATTTTATAGCTTATTGTTTTGTGCTTATTTAGCAGCCTTTTCTGTAGCCGGGGTGTTGTCGGATTTTTGGATGGTTACCTCGGGAAGGCACAAAAATTATGTTGTTTGTCAGGTAAGGGTTCAACTTTCTTTATATGCATTCTGGGGTTTTGGTATGTATATCAGGATAGTTGAGGCTAGTTCCCGGGTTGAGGGTGGGGCCCGGTGAGTCCGGGGCTAGTCACATGGTAAGTATAATGGTGTGCAGGTTTTATGTAAGGGAGAACCACCTGGGCAGTTGAGGATATGATTTGAAAAGGAGAACCAATCAAGCGGTTGAGGATATGATTTGAAAGAGAGAACCAACCAGACGGTTGATGATATGTTTTGGGGATCGTATGCCCCTCACTGGTACCATGTGTTTTGGCCACGTGTGTGATGGTTAGAGCCACCGGGGATTGGGATTATGGTCAGTTAGCATCCAAAGAGATGAGTGGTTACATCTATTATCGTCCGACGGGACATCTATATTGCATATCATACCATTTTTCATATCATTATCCACACTTTATTTAGGTTGTATATAAATGTTAGAACATGGCACACTAACCTTTTATGTAGGTTGTTACTTTAAAACCATTACCCTTATCTAAGCCCTTGACGAGTTTCTCCTGAGGACTTACCCCCCTTCTGATTAGGATTTTTCAGAAGCTTCTGATATGTAACCTGTAGAACGGTTCCGTAAGGTTTTCTATGATATTGGATTTCAGGTACATGTGTAGCTCCTAATGTGATTTCTGTTATGGTTATGGGGGTAGTATCGATTAAGGGTATGGTTATTTGGGATTCTGGATGAGCACTTATGAACTACTAATGGTTAATTCCTTTTCTTTGTGTTAGCAGTAGCAGTAGTCACCTAGAGGTGGTCAAGGATGTTAGGCTCTGTAGGTTTAGATGCATATGCACATGTGGCATGAATCATATTCTGAGATTTGTGTGATTGATCAATTGCTTGCATGATTTTGAGATATTGCTTATTGCATTTAAAGAATTTTCTAATGTCCATGTTTCCCTGATGCTTAGCATGTATTGAATAAGAATGGATATGTTATTTTACTCAGGGAGTTATTGCCCATTATAGAAGGGGCAAGGATCCTTTCTGGTGCATCTAGTGTTGAACGGAGCTCAACTTTATACTGTATGCTTCTGTGATGCTTGTGTGTATGTTTGCGATCATTTTAAAGTGCAGGTTTCTGGCATAATAGGAATGCCCTATCCTAGCAGCGTGTTAAGTTTAAGTGAAAGATCTACGGGACCGGGTCGTGGATCTGGCAAACCAAAGTGGTCATCATTCTGACATCATCATCCCTTCCCCATACCGCTATCGCACGCTTCCGCTACCGTGCCATCCGAGAGGGGTGGTGAGAACTTGGTATCAGAGCAGGTAGAAATTAGTTATTAGAAAGTACAAGAAGGAACTTCAGAGGGATGTGTATTTGGACTTCAGAGGGGTATGTTTGGACGGGCAGAGCCTGTCCTACCGATTGATTCCAGGATAGTTTAGTGAGAAGGCCTACTTACGAGAACTATTTTGGAATCAGAAGTGGGACTACAGGCAGTGAGTCTAAA
>JBBYHH010283551.1:0-12677 GCA_038382905.1 Daphne laureola
AAACTTCTCGAAAAACTTCCAAATTCGTATGTCTTGATTCAGCTACTAAAATCTTACCCTACATGGCCTTTAAACAGTAAGTCTACATTACCTAGTTTAACCTAACAAGTTGTTCAAGTTAAACTATCAAAAAGAGGGTAAAAAGGTCTAAAACAATGGTTGAAAAATGGTTACACACGTGAAGTTTCATTGAAATTGCTAAATAACTAGAGTTGGTGCGGTGGTTATGTGCGGCAGTACATCCACACCAATGTGCCGCACGAAAGCTTGCAGCTCCATACTTTCGTACCATCATCGCATGCGTCTGCACTGTAGCTCTGCTCCATGGTTCATTCGCACGCCAAAGGGAATGGCTGCTCACCAAATGACCGCACACACGTCCGTACATCAATGCACGACATGGATGTTGCGTTTAGTGGTGGTTTTTAACAATGAATAGCACTAGAATGGTTATTTCTTCCTTTTGAATAGCTATCTAGTTTTCTCTCCCTTGCTCATTTTTCTTCGTTGCAGATCTCCAAAATGTCTTTCATTTTTCTGATTGGCCCAAGATTTTTCATGTTGCTCTGCTACTGTATGATTTCCATCCTGGGCATCCAAATTGCATATTTTAATCTCCATTTCACCTCTAGACCGTTGCATCTATAAAAGATGTGAAATAACAAGTAAGGTGCACTAATGTCATCTAAATTAAGTGTAAAGGATATGTTTTATAGCTCAAACATGTAGGAAATGTGTGTCTGACTCTTTAACTTTCAATGAGATCTTATTGTAGACTCTATAGGCTTTACTCTTGGTTGAGTAACCAAGGAATTTGGCTTTATCAATCTTGGCATCAAACTTTCCAAGATTGCTCTAACCATTGTTGAGCACAAAGAACTTACAACCAAATGTATGGAACTAGGATATGTCGGGTTTCTTGTATTTCCATAGATCATAAGGTGTTTTGTCCAACTGAGGTCTGATGGTGACACTATTTTTCACCACCCCTCCGTCCTACTTGTCGGAAATTGTGCGGAAGCGATACCATGAGGCGGTCGGTGATGTCGAAGCGGAGTTCATCATAAGTTGTGGTTCCGAAAACCCGCCCATTTAAAAAAAATTCTCGATGTTAAATTTCTAACACGTTATTACAGGATTTTAAGGCATTCTTATTATTTTATGCCTAAACCTGCGTCCAGAAACACGTTAATGGTTTTACAGAATATCGCGCGTCATAAACATAAATTAAACTTATAGATCATAAAGAAACTTCCACCCACTTCGTTGGGTGCGGAGTTCCACAATACAAATATACGTTTATCCGATCTATATGCACGCATACTATTCCTACAGAGCCATAATAACTTAAGTCAGAATACATACTTTGCTCGCAGCGAGCACCAATAAGTTACTACTTACATGCACCATAAGAAAAACTCATTAGTCGATTTCAATCCATAAATAGAACAATGCCATAGACCGATCGAGACTACCCCCATAAAATAATGATCTAAATCAGGAAGACAGAATGTACCTGGCGGTACCCATAACATATTAGCCACGCGGACAATCCCGCAAGCTACCGAAAAAATTTTCCTGAAAAAGATTTATAATAACGGGATGAGTCTTCGAAAGGTACTCAGTAAGGGCATGGGTAAATCTAGTGGATAAATAACGCTGAAAACCTGCAGAAGATGTTAGCATACAAAATGATCCTGTATCTACTGCCAGGCACACTGACCGATACAGAATGGCCCGGTGGCCGAAGCCTAACCAGCCGGGCCCGAACAATGTCGCATGGTACCAGTGAAGGGGCGTACTTTCCCCTGGGCAAAAGCCGTAACAATACAGAATTGGTCGTAACGACCACAAACTGGGCTGAAGCAAAAAAAATGAACAGAACAATGTCGATAACATAATGCATGAGAGCTTTAAGTAAAGGACCTGCATACCACTAGACATACCAAAAGACTAGTCAAGGGCCCCACCACCGGGCTAGGACTCGCCTCAACTAGCCTAATATACGCTATGTTAATTTCCAGAAGTGTATATTAAGAAAGTTGAACGCTTACCTGAATAATCAGAATAATCTACTCAAGCTGCTACCGCCCCGCAGATATTCCCAGTAATATCAGAACCTATCTGATATAACAAAACATATGGAATCTTAGTTTATAACTAAAATTCCCACACTTATCATACTTTTTCCATAACATTTCATTATCGTAACATTTATTCTTTGAACTTTTCCCCATGTTCACTTTATCTCATAATTCACGAAAGTGACAACTTTATGCTTAAAGTGTCAATACTTTATTCCATAACTTAAAGTAACCAACTTTCCTTATTTTCTCCATAATCACACTTTAAGCTCCTAACCTTTTTAGGAACTTACTAATTTGGCTCATAATTTGACATAATGCCAAATTTACCAAACATGTTCCTTACTTTTCACTTTTTCTTACTTTACTTACTTTTTCACTTTCTTAGTCAAACTTTTCTTAACCTTTAATCAAATCGCACAAAATATCATAACTTTCTTCATAAGAGCAATTTAGCCCAAAACTTTCATAAAGTTATAAAAATTCCATTTTTGTCAACTTTTTCAACTTAAACATTTAATTTCAATTAAATCGCCGATTTTCACCATTTTTGGCACAAGGCCCAAATTTTCAGTTTTCATTCAATCCAACCCTAAACTTTTCAAAAGTGTCATTTCTCATATTTAAACTTTATTTCCTTAACCAACTTACCAATTAATTCCATAAAATGACACTTTTTTCATAAAACTCCAAATTTACCAAAACCACCAAAAGTTTCAGTTTTGGGCCTAATTTTCGGCCCATCTCCATATCTTCCCCAATTTAATTCCAAAACCATCCATTATTTCAAAACTTCTTAATCTTCCATAATTTGCATTTTTCTTTCATCAAAATTCGGCCAGCCTAATAATTTCACCCATCATGTGATTTTTGTCTAATTTTCTAAAATGACCATTTTGTCATCCGAAACTAATTTTTTGCAAAATGATCTAGGATTTCCAAAATATTTCAAATTGCTAAAATCCCGCAGAATGAGCTTCAAATAAATTCTCGAGTCCTGAGAATTATCAGAAAGATATCAATTTATCTCATTTACGCAATACTACCATTAGTTAGTGCTATGTGACATCAACCCACTAACTATTTCCTTTAATTTCATGTTTACACATGTTCTCCACTAACACTCATAATTACTTGTCATTATCTCTTCTTTGCATCATAATTCGAAATTATCATTATCCTTAAAGGATATTTCTGTCCAATTTCTAAAATGACCATTTTACCCTCCCGAAGTGAATTTTGGTAAAATGGTTCAAAACTCATATTTAATCTTACTGATATGAAATATCTCAGAAATAATCCTCAATTCAATTCTCGGGACATGGAAAATATTATAAAAAATGTCTCGCACGCTTCAAAATAAAATCCTGGAAATTGCGAATTTTGCCCTGTGACAATTTTCTCAAATTTCCACCATTTTTCCGGTGATAATTTTTCATACTGTTTTCTAATCGATTAGGAAAGAGTGATAGTTTAAACTACCATACATAGCCTAAGAGGTATCTCATCCTATGGGCACATCTTATTGCACCCCGAGTCAATTGCCGATATTTCTACACAGCTACCACAGACAGTACCGAGTCCTAGGACTACTGGTACTCGATAACATGTACTGAACTAATATTGGACACCTCGTTGATCCTTCTTGTAATCTTGTACATCCATTGAGCACCATAACCTTGTTGAATCATTCATTCATGGAGTTCCCATCCATTCTTGAACATCATATACTTTGGTGCTACAATGCTGATTCCAGCAGCAATTTCCCAGCATTACCTCATGTCAGTAAAACATTTTAAGAAAATTCCATAGGTGTCCAAATTTAGTTTTGTAAATTGTTTCATAAACTAGACACATGAGAATATGTTAAAAATAATTTTCAGAATTGTCCAATGAGCCAATGGGTACCTTTTATTCGTGCAAGATGGGTCAAAATCTGCCAGTTTTCTGAAACCTGGTTTTGTGTCTAGCCTTTAATTCAATTCATTTCCTTCCATATACTTCCAGATGGAGTGGGGTTCTACCCCTATTATATATTCCAAAGTGTGAGTGTTTCTCACCAAATCATTATATTTATTGGCGTGTATCCTCATTGCAATTGTTAGTTTCCCGCTTTTCCCATATGCGTATCCTTGCTCCGATTATCGAACTTGACTTGTTGGCGATCCCAGATGACCTACCCAATTTATTGTTCATGAATTTTTGTGGGAGAAATTTTTCCTTTCTAAGACTGGGGTCTCGTCGTTCCTTTTGCTTAGCTTGTACCTTTCCCCACACTAGTCACCCATTTGAACAATTCGTGCGCTCGATCGTGAAAGTTGAAGGTGACTAGCAATAACTTTTCCTTGGTTGGGAGGGCCAGCCTCTCCAACAAATGGTCCATATTGCCAAACCAGAACTTAGCCGCCATCTCCTTGACGGTCTCTTACCGAATGGTCGAATCGTGTCTCTGACCTTACCTTTTGGATGTGAGGGTGTATTCCAAAATTGTACTTCACAATATTTTGAATAATTCAAACCGATAGTTCCAGAACTACTGGATGTGGCAGTACGCGTGTCAGAATGTACAGAATTGGTACATTCTTAGATCAATCGTCAGAATTATCCTGTACCAGTAGATCGGCGTGCGTCCACGGTTTGCCCTTATCCTTTCTCGGCTCAGACACTATTCAAGGGTGAATGTGTATGCCCGAGCATCTCCATCAAATTCACCAGAACTTGCAAATCGCTTAATTATGTCCGTATTAGTCTCAGACTAAATATTCTACTTAGTGACTTTCGGAAGAAGCAAATTCATTGTGTCTGATCCCAATGTGTAAATGTAGCGAGATTTAGACCATATTCAGAAATTCCCATATGACATAACGGTTTTTCACAAAGGCATGTAGCAGTATTCCTATTGGCTCTGTAGTATGCATGCACTGTCATAATGTATATTATCCAATTATTTAATTTCCAATTATGCTCTCTTTTAAGTCCATTTCCTTTATGGACACTTAGCGTGATATCTGTTAAACCAACTTTTCAGAAAACTGTAGATTATGCTAGGTATAATTAAAATAACCAATCCTAATTCTACCTATTGTTCTTAGGTAATTTATAGTAAAAGGTAGCAAGGCATTTAGTAAAAATTACCCAGATAAACCGGTGGAATCAAGGTTGGCTTGTCTAACCATACCTAATGCTAACCTAGGCTCTGATACCAACTTGTCACCATCGCTCCGTCCTACTTGTCGGAAAATGTACGGAAGCGATACCATGAGGCGGTCGGTGACGTCGAAGCGGAGTTCATCATAAGTTGCGTTTCCGAAAACCCGCCCATAAAAAAACAATTCTGGATCTTAAATGTTTGATGCGTTATTACAGGTTTTTAAGGCGTTTGTATTATTTTATGCCTAAACCTGCGCCCAGAAACACGTTAGTGGTTTTACAGAATTTGCGTGTCATAAACGTAAATTAAACTTATACATCATAAAGGAACTACGACCCATTTCGTTACGTGCGGAGACCCACAATATAAATATACATTTATCCGATCTATATGCATGCATACTATTCCTACAGAGCCATAATAACTTAAGTCAGAATACATACTTTTCTCGCAGCAAGCACCAATAAGTTACTGCTTACATGCACCATAAGAAAAATCTGTTAGTCGATTTCAATCCATAAATCAAATAATGCCATAGACCTATCGAGACTACCCCCGCAAAACAATGATCTAAATCAGGAAGACAGAATGTACTTGGCGGTACCCATAACATATTAGCCACGCGGACTATCCCGCGGGGTACCGAACATAATTTCCTGAAAAAGATTTACAATAAGGGGATGAGTCATCGAAATGTACTCAGTAAGGGCAAGGGTAAATCTAGTGGATAAATAACGCTGAAAACCTGCAGAAAATGTTAGCATACAAAATGGTCTCGTGTCTGCTGCCCAGCACACTGACCGATACAGAATGGCCCGGTGGCCGGAGCCTAACCAGCCGGGCCCAAACAATGTCGCATGGTACCAGCGAAGGGAAGTACGTTCCCCCTGACAAAAGCCATAACAATACAGAATTGGTCGTAACGACCACAAACTGGGCTGAAGCAGAAATAATGAACAGAACAATGTCGATAACATAATGCAGGAGAGCTTTAAGTAAAGGACTTGGATACCACTAGACAAACCACAAGACTAGTCAAGGGCCCCATCACCGGCCCAGGACTTGCCTCAACTAGCCTAATATATGCTGTGTTAATTCCTAGAAGTGTATATTAAGAAAGTTCAACCCTTACCTCAATAATCAGAATAATCTACTGAAGGTGCTACCGCCCCGCAGATATTCCCGGTAATATCAGAACATATCCGATATAAAAAAACATATGGAATCTTAGTTTATAACTAAAATTTTCATACTTGTCATACTTTTCCCATAACATTTCATTATCATAACATTTATTCTTTGAACTTTTCCCTACGTTCACTTTATCTCATAATTCACGAAAGTGACAACTTTATCCTTAAAGTGTCAATACTTTATTCCATAACTTAAAGTAACCAACTTTCCTTATTTTCTCCATAATCAAACTTTAAGTCCCTAACCTTTTTAGGAACTTACTAATTTGGCTCATAATTTCACATAATGCCAAATTTACCAAACATGTTACTTACTTTTCACTTTTTCTTACTTTTCTTACATTTTCACTTTCTTAGTGAAACTTTTCTTAACCTTTAACCAAATCGTACAAAATATCATAAATTTCTTCATAAGTGCAATTTAGCCCAAAACTTTCATAAAGTTACAAAAATTCCATTTTTTTCAACTTTTTCAACTTAAACATTTAATTCCAATTAAATCGCTGATTTTCACCAATTTCGGCCCAAGGCCCAAATTTTCAGTTTTCTTTCAATCCAACCCTAAACTTTTTAAAAGTGTCAATTATCATACTTAAACTTTATTTCCTTAACCAACTTACCAATTAATTCCATAAAATGACACATTTTCTATAAAACTCCAAATTTACCAAAACCACCAAAAGTTTCGGTTTTGGGGCCTAACTTTCAGCCCATTTCCATATCTTCCCCAATTTAATTCCAAAACCATCCATTATTTCAAAACTTCTTAATCTTCCATAATTTTCCTTCTTCTTTCATCAAACAATACTTTCCATCACAATATGTTTCACAAATTCATCCCTTTAATTCGGCCTAACCATTTATTTTTGGCCCAACACACAAATCCACCCAAATTTCATCCAAATTGTTCCCTTTCAATTCCTAACTTCATTTTCTTCACCAAAATTACCTCTTACCTAATTATCCAACACTTTAACACCTTTTCAATAAAACTCCATAAATACCAAAACATCACTAATAAATTCGGCTTTGATCAAATTTACCCAACAATTATTTCTTTCAATTTCCAACCATACCTTCATGATTAATCCTCCAATTAACCAACAAATCCACAACTTTTATCCAACAAAAAAATACTAACCAAAATTCCATCAAAATCCATCCCATGAATTTCGGCCTCACCATTTTTTTTCCAACAACCATTTTCCAATTTAATCCACAACTTCAAATTATCACAAACAATTCCATAATATCATTTCTTAACTAAATCTTAAACAACATCAACACCAATTATTTATCATCAATTTCGGCCCCATCACCAAACATCCATCCAACATGTTTTTCATATTCAACCAAATACAAAACATGCTCAACATACTTCCATAAACATACTCCAAACAAGATTTCATCTCAAATCCACATATAACCAAGAACATGATTTTCCATTAATCACAACCCATGAACTTAATAACTTGCTCACCTTGATTAATTCCTTGGATGAATCTTGAATCCTAGAAGCTTGAAGATCACCATAAATTTTCTCCATAAAATATTCGGCAGCCCCACCAAAGAAGAAGGGAGGGATTATTTTCCATATTCCAAGCTTAATACTTAAACTTAATCAACCAAGGATGCTCTTACCTCTTTGTTCTTGATTAATCCTTGATTTGTGAAGCTTGAAGATGAAGAGAAATGGAGGCAACCACCATGGAAGGAGCTCCATTAAAATTGGCAGCCATGTAGAGAAAGAGAAGACATTTTTGTGTGTTTTTGCTTTCCTTTTTCTCTTTCTCACCATTTATCCATTTTATTTGCTACCAAACCTATTTACTTAATTAATTTATGAAGACTCACAAGATAATTCCAATACTTATCCTCTTCCACTTCAACATACACCATTGGATTAGAATCCACTTTTTGTAGTAACCCTTGATCAACCAACATGTGTCTTCCACTACCAAAAGTATTTCCATACTTAATTACCAAAATTCCAATAATTCATTCACTTATCAAAATACTACCCATTAAGGCCCAAAATTTGGCCAGCCCAATAATTTCGCCCATCACGTGATTTTTGTCCAATTTTCTAAATTGACCATTTTACCCTCCGAAACCATTTTTTGGCAAAATGATCCGGGATTTCTAAAATATTCCAAATTACTAAAATCTCGCATAATGAGCTTTAAATAAATTATTGGGTCCTGAGAATTATCAGAAATATATCCATTTATCTCATTTACCCAATAACACCATGAGTTAGTGCTATATGACATCATCCCACTAACTATTTCCTTTAATTTCATGTTTACACATGTTCCCCACTAACACTCATAATTAATTCTCATTATCTCTTCTTTGCATCAAAATTCAAAATTACCATTATCCTTAAAGAATATTTCCGCCCAATTTTTGAAATGACAATTTTACCCTCCTAAGGTGAATTTTGGTAAAATAGCTCAAAACCCATATTTAATTCTGTTGATACGAAATACCTCAAAAATAATCCTCAATTCAATTTCCGAAACATTTAATTCATTCATAATCATCTCCGTTACAGATAATTACAAGTTCTGATAAAATTACAAAACCGACCCCCGGTAAATACATCAGAAAATATCATAAATCCAGGGTGGGTGTAACAATTCTTCCCCTCTTAGGACTCTTGGTCCTCCAAGAGTATCCTAACTCCAGAACCAAATAATCACCATCATCCTTACAGAGGCTTCTACCGCAAGTTAGGTGAAACATTTTATTCCCCAATTCCTTTTGGAGGAATTGGTCGTTGAGTCATCTCTGGCAAATACCCAACTACAAAGTAGTTACCATTACTTTTCCTGTCGATATATCTTGTCACAAATTACATATAATACCAAGATGTTGTCCGCTTTGGACTATTTTTCAATCCCTTCACCATTTTATTCCTACTCTGGCATGGATTTCTTCCAATCCACTTCCCAGATAAAATGCATCTTATCAAAGTTCTGTGTCATGGGTTAACCACCATTACGTGGTTAATATAAAATTTACATAGGTTCCTTTCGAACTTATTCATACTTCTTATTCCTAATCTCAAAACTATATCATTTTTCTGATACGGATCATATCATTAACGGGTTCCAAACCTGAACTATTGTCGGAATGACTGACCATAGTCATATAGAGCGGAACAAATCAAAACGGGTCAGTCCAGAGTGAAACAAATCAAAACAGAATAGATCAGAACTGCACCCTGTACTAAATTATTATGGTGCAAACAGAGCATAGTAGATCGGAACATAGCAGAACACCCATCCATGGTGCAAAACTGAGCAAAGAAAATTGAAGCTGATCAGATCAGGTCTGATCCGTTAGAGCAAATCAGAACAGAACATAGCATCACATCATTATGATGTCAACAGAACACCTATAAGGTATATCACAAAGCACCAGGTTAATGTGAAACTGAATAGATGACTAATGTCAGATTCCGTATCAGAGGCAATCAGAAGGTAGTCACAAAGTGATTACGTATAGCAGATACCTTCGAAAGGTGATTGCAGAACTTGTTATATGATATGAATCCTTATCAAACTGAATGGAGTTCCAAGCTCCCTCGGAATTCCAGAAGAAAAATTATACCATAAGATACTTTGTATCTTCTTCACTCAGATTATTAGAATAATGACCATACATATTGACAATCCACTGCCGTGTGGAATGTCGATCCTTTAACTTTTCGGTAAACCAACTGAACACTGAACCAATACTATAACAGATTTCTCATATCAGATTCATTCCAACTTACCATGTTAGTGTTACTCAAAATGGAACTAATACAGACCATATTTTTGGACATATTTTCCATAACAAAATTCCGGACTGGAATGTCGTAACATATTCTGGAATTAAACGCATTTATGTGCCAATGTAACGCAAAGTGAATCTGTCATAGCCTACTTCAAAACCATTTCCTTCATCGCGGATCATAATGTTCGGAAGAAGAACTTTCATCTTCCTACGCAGATTTATCCTGAACTCATTCCCGAATAGCTTATCCTCCTCGAGACAAGCCGTACCATTGTACTTTTCAATAGCCAGAAAGTGACTCTCGTTTTCCACATCACGAGTAGTCACCACTTTATTAGCGTAATTTCCCACTCAGAACCTCATACAGAACAATTCAGTTTTTTCCCAAGTAAAATTGTTTCTCAGCAGATCTCTTATTTGTCTAACATTTTTAATAAATTCCTCAGATAACCAAATCATGTTATGTAAATTTTATATTAACCTAGACATATAGGGATATCCACACAAAAAAATTCAGTTCAAAATGTCTTGCCAAATGGTACAGTTAATTCGTACATGTTTGGCCATAAATATAGATTTCCTGAAAGACAACGTTTCATGCTTATTTCCTATGTAATTGTGTAGCCAACCTTACCACTAAGCCAAAATCTGAAAATTAGGGTACATAACTGGTAGGTAATTTCCTAAAATTTGGCACACCTAGTGTGCTTACTGATACCGAATCATCAAACTGAAATTTATCCTACGTCACTTGTTCTAATGGCAGTACTTTCTGTCAACTCATTTCCTAATTCCTCGTACTTGAACCACCGTCTGTCAGGAAGGAGTGGTAGTTTAAACTACCATACAAAGACTAAGTGGCGTCCCATCCTCCGGGCATATCTTGTTGCACCTTGAGTCAATTGCCGGTATTTCTACACAACAACCACAGACAGTACCGAGTCCTAGGACTACTAGTACTCGATAACCTATACTGAACCAATATTGGACACCCCATTGATCCTTCTCGTAATTTTATACATCCATTGGAGCATCATAACCTTGTCGAAATGTTCATTCATGGAGTTCCAATCCATTCTTGAACACCAAATACTTTGGTGCTGCAGTGCTGATTCCAGTAGTAATTTCCCAGTATTAACTGTTGTCAATAAAAAAATTTTAGAAACTTCCATAGGTGTCCAAATTTGTTTTTGTAAATTTTTCCTTAAACTAGACACATGAGGATATGTTCCAAAAAATGTTCCGAATTTTCCAACAAGAAAAATAGTACAGTTTATTCGTACAAGATTAATCAAAATCTCCCAGTGTTTTCCTAAAAACTGGTTTTATGTCTAGCCTTTAATTCCATTCATTTCTTCCATATACTTCCAGATGCAGTGCGAGTTCTACCCCTATTCTTTATTCCAAAGTGTGAGTGTTTCCCTTCGAGTCATCATACTCATTAGCGTGTATCGTCATTGCAATCATTAATCCCTGCTTTTCCATATTTGTATCCTCGCTCCGATTATCGAACTTGACTTGTCGGTGATCCTGGATGATCTATCAAGTTTATTGTTCATGAATTATGTGGGAGAAATTTTACCTTCTAAGACTGGGGTTTCGCCGTTCCCATTATTCAGATCCTACCGTTCCCGCATCAGTCACCCCTTTGAACAATTCATGCGCCTGATCATGAACATTGACTGGGGATAACGCTTCCTTGGTTGAGAGGCCCAGCCTCTCAAACAAATAGTCCATACTATTAAACTAGAACTTAGTCATCTTCTCCTTGATGATCCCATGCCGGATGGTCGAATCGTGTCTCCGACTGCAATCTTTAGACATGAGGGTGTATTCCACAATTGTACTCCACATTATTTCAAATAATTCAAACTGATAGTTCCAGAACTACTGGACATGGCGGTATGCGTGTCAGAATGTACAAATTTGGCACATTCCTAGATCAATCATCGAAATTATCCTGAACTAGCAGATCGACATGCGTCCGCGGTTTGCCCTTTTCCTTCCTCGGCTCAGACACTATTCGGGGGTGAATGTATATGCCCGAGCATCACCATAAAATTTACCAGAACTTGCAGATCACTTGATCATTTCCATATTTGCCTCAGACTTAATTTCCTCCTTAGTGACTTTCGAAAGAATCGGATTCACTATTCCTGATCCCAATGTGTAAGACTCGCTGCCAGCCTGTATTCACTATATTCATAAATTCACATAAGACATAACGGTTTATCTTTTCGCAAAAGCATCTAGCAGTATTCCTATTGGCTCTGTACTATGCATGCAATGTCATGATGTATAATATCTAATTATGCTATCTTTTTAAGTCCATTTCCTTTATGGAAACTTAGCGTGATATCTGTTAAACCAAATTTTCAGAAAACCATAGATTATACTAGGTATAATTAAACTAACCAACCTTAATTCTACCTATTGTTCTTAGATAATTTATAGTAAAAGGTA
>JBBYHH010283661.1:0-12676 GCA_038382905.1 Daphne laureola
CCTTCATCATTACACTTCATTTATTACCCTTAATCATTACACTTCATTTATTACCCTTAATCATTACACCAAAATATTGTCTTTCTCTTCATTTTATGCGCCACATCACCTTCCCAATTTAAATGACCATTCTTCTCTAATTTTCTAAAATGACCATTTTACCCTCCGAATTTAATTTTTGGCAAAACAACTTGGGTCTCCCAAAATATTATAAATTGTTAAAATCTCACGGAATGTCTCCAAATAAATTATCGGGACATGGAATTCATTCATAAACATGTTCAATACATATCATTCATTGTCCCAGTAATATTATAAATCCAATCACCGGGTAAAATACATCAGAATTACACCAAATGCCAGAGGTGGGTGTAACAGAAGAAATCGATGGATTTGAGATGAGAGATGGAGAGGATTATGACTATGACAATAGGGGGGGTTCAAACTTACAAAATGAATGAAATCTAATTGAGCGATTTTTTTAGGAATTCACTAGTGATTTATTTTGGTGAGAAATGAGATTTAAGTTTGAAACACCCAAAAAAATGTTTTACCTGTCTTTCTCCTCTATGATCCTTTCAAGGTGATCCACCTTCTCCGGCAGACACGCCCGCCGGCACAGCCACCAAGATATCACAACCGCCGCCACACCCACCACCCGCAAGATTCTTTGAACTGCTCCTCCAACCCCGCCACTAATCCTAAAACCTAACAGAGAAGCCAACTCAGTCATCTTCGCTCGCAAAACATGGATCCCAAACCCGAACCATTCGGCGTAGCCACGGTGATTGGAAGCTGGAACCACCTCAGTGACTTCGGAAGGTGATGAGTATGTGGATTGGGATAATGAGTGTTCTTGATTATGATTCTGTTGATTGCGGATGTGGAGATTTTCGTGATTGACCAGAGGGAATACGGAGAGCTCGCTAAGCCGACCGAAGTCTCTGATCACCAGCATCGACCATTGCTTCGACTGGGTTATGACTAATGAACCGGAATCCACTCAGCCCTTCCAAGATCAGTTCATTTTCCGCCATTTTTAGGGCGGCCTGTGCACCAGAGATGATATGCGATTTACTTCCCAGTTGAAGTCTCTCCAAACACCTCATCTCCGGCGAGCCGAATCTGTCCGTCATGCTCGCCGTCATCGTCCTACCCATGCCAAGCGAATCTCGATCTCGATCTCCGGTTCAAGTTTGTGCTTGTGGACCTCTGGTGAGTCGAATTTGTTGCAGAAACCAGGAGTGATTTGAGGATGGAGGTGGAAAAAAAAATGTGAAATTCACCTCTGGTTTTCTCACTTTCATCAAATTCACATGAAGCGATGAGTGATATGTTTGAAACCCCCTAATATTGAGGAGAATGAAGAGAGTTCTAGATGTGAACAAGGTAACCTCCTCCAGAGTACATTTTGAAGTATCAAGATAAAGTAGGATAGATTTGTTATTATTAGAATAGTTTAGATCTAATTTTTATAATTAAACCTATAAAACTAAACAAAATTACTAACGGAATTATGATTTAAAGAATTTTTATATATTTCATCAAACTCTGGAGGGACCTTTTAAGAATTTTGAAAATATCGAGGGCAAATTAAAAATTAGACCAATTCTCAGTTTTTTTTTTTTTTTTTGGATAATTGCCCAATTAATTAACTAAACACTTGGATATGATCAACGCTTGCACCAAATAAAATCAGATTTCCTTAACTTCTCAGTGATGGATAGATAGAAATAGAACATATTAAATTCCTTAATCTAACACTAAAATACGACATAATTACTACATGCATACTGTATATGCCTAACAACAATAAGGCGATGTCCTAAGAAAACCAAAACTGTTTTTGTCGGTCAACCAAAGCATGCACACCGATGGATATATCCTAAAACAAATAATAAAAAAAGAAACCTTTTCCTTAATCCAAAAAAAAAAAAAAAAAAAAACTTTTTCAGTCTTCCAAAAATATCTAAACAAAAGCAAAAAAAGGGCAAGTAGTAAGGAACTGGGGTTTTTGTCTTTCTCCTGGGGGGGAAAAATGATCGATCAAGTGGGTTGGTGGGTTTGAGCGTGTGATTGTAGAGGAGGAAAGGGAAAGAGTTTAGCGGTGGTGGCGGTGGTGGTGGCAACGCGCTCGCAGGAGGGGCACATGGTGAGAGTGGTGGCCGGAAGCTGCATATAGAAAGGATGGGATGATTTCAAAGCTCTTAATTCTTGAACCTCTTTCTGTAATCTCCTATTCTCTTCTGTCAGTGTCTCACAGCATCGCTTTAAATACTCACAATCTACTTCCGTCTGTTTTAACTTTGTCCTGCAGTACACATGACAGACATAATTAATTACATTACATTAGTTTTTACTGATTTCCTTTCTCTTTGGGGATTAAACAAGAAAAAGAAAAGTACCTCGCCCTTCGATTCTGAAACCACACTTCTACTTGGCGAGGACGAAGATTCAGTTGCTTTGCCAATGCAAGTTTCTGCTTCTGAACAAACATTAACAGAATAAAAGTGTGTTAAGTTAACAAGGGGATGTAGCTCAGATGGTAGAGCGCTCGCTTAGCATGCGAGAGGTACGGGGATCGATACCCCGCATCTCCACTTTTCGTATTTGGAACTTTCCAAACCTGAAGCCCGAACCCTTTTTGGGCCTGAAGCTAAAGATTATTATGGGCCGTAACTTCCTGCTAAAATAAACAATAATTTTTTTTTTTTTTTTTTTTGTATAAAATGATTCTTTTTGTTTATATTATATTTTTTTTAATTATTTATGTAAGAAAAAAAGTATAATTTTCGGAACTCACATACTCCCTCCATCCGTCAATAATTGAACCGTTTGATTTTTATATTTTAAAGTTCAATATTTGATTCAAATTATTGAAAACAAATCACAAAACAAATATTTAAAAAAATAATGTTGCAAATTATGATATGCATATAAACTATTTAACTTAAATTTTTAAAATATTCCTGAAAAAAAATCATAGATTAAATACTCTGATTCAAGGAGTATTATTTTTATTAGTTTATTTCTTTTAGTTTAACATTGATATGAGAAAAAGATTTCACTAAATATATTGATACTTTTTTAGAAGTAAATGCTAGTATATTTGTCTAGAGCCTCTAAACCTAGTGCATAAGCTCCTATAAATAGTTAAATACAATATGGAAGTCTTGAATTCAAGCATTCTAGATTCTCATTTCCCAATCCCCTACCCCCAACGTATAAATAAATAAAATCCTATTATATTTTATAATTACTAGATTAGTTTAGTAGTGAATAAACATTATTCAAGAAAGCGCATAAGAGAAATTAAAAAGTGAAGGGAAAAAAGATTAAAGAAAGCATTTCTAAAAATGAAAAACGAGCCGGGCCTGTGCTTTGTTATTTTTTAGCAGTCCTCTCCTACTGACGGGACCAAGAAGCCCAAACGAAAATGGGCGATTGGTAAAAACGTCTGAAACATGAAAATTTGTGTTTTCCTTAAGCATAGCTAAAGGTTAGTTGCAAGTGGGTACATTTGATTAGTGTTTATGTGTAGTTTAATCAAACTCTTAGTTGCAAGTGGGTACATTTGATTAGTGTTTATGTCTGTGTTTTGCATGTGTAGGCTATACTTGAAGTAGAGGTAATAGTACTAGACACAGCACAAATGAATGATGACAAACAAGAGGTAATTATGGATGATCAAATTAGATTAATTTAGTACATGCTTGTATTTTACTAGCTGATTAAATAAGTATTAGCTACGGACATCGAGAATTAAGGAGTGATTACTAGTTGATTAATTAAGTAATTCCTTGCGGTGCGGTCTGCTTAATCCTTAGCAGGAAGCACGGGGGTTGATTGAACCCTAAATCCCCAACATGGATCTACTACAATCTAAGCAAGCTAGCTAGAGCCAGCCTTGAAATTTAGATTCCCAATAACAATAATAATGCATTAATAAATCCATGTAATAGTAAAAAAATACTAACTCCCTAAATCTAGATTTGGATATATATTAGGTGTGTTTTTGGTAATAATTTTTTCAAGTATCTGTTTCATTTTTAAAAAATTATTGATGGATGGTTTTTAATGTTTAATAGTAGCTGTTTAATTTTAATATTTAAAAAATTATTCAAAATATTACAATTAATTGAAATAATAATTCCTAAATGGGTCTTAATTAAGCTTATTATTTGAAGTGCATTCTTTATTTAGTTTAATTGTTACTTTCGAGAAAGGGATGAATAATTACATTACAATATTGAGAGCATCTAACTAGCTCGCTATTCATGATGAAGTAGAAGGCCATTTGACATCTTCCTATATATTGACCTGTTCCTCCCCAACAATTAACAACCCCCCAATTATTTAGCTCAAAATAACTTATACAATTTCTCACTGTAAAAAGTTATTTTTGTATTCATCATTCTTGTAATCAGTCAAATGAGACAACATTTGCTAGAACGGAATGAGTAATTGAATTTTTCTTTTCTGTTACAATCCCTAAGGAGTATATATTAATACCCCATAGTGAGATAAAAAACCTAATTTTTCCCCCAGCTGCGTCCCCACCATTGATATACCATGATTGGCGCTTGTGTGGGTCCTCCGCCGGCAGCAGTGCTCGGTACCATGGCACCAGATGCACTCTCTGTCTTCTTTGGCCTTTTGAGGTATTTATTGCGTCGTCTATCCGACGCCTGATCTGTTTCTGGTTCGCCGCTGGAAGCCTGGCAACCGGGTGATTCACCATTGGGATTTCTGGATTTCGTCGGCATATGCTCCATTTTGCCTTGATTGGATCCTCCGATTCGGGAATCATCGCAGCGGGGCTATGATCTCCAATCAGCAGTCGGCTCTCTCTCTGGTGGTTGGGTGGTTCGCTTCCTAGGCGAGGGTTAGTCATATTCTCGACCCTGCTCTTGTTGTCATGGTTTTGTTCTGAATTCATGGTGGTTTTGGCTTGAGAGGGTGTGTTGGTGATTATGCCCGTTCTGGTTGTTCTCTGCTTCAGTGGGTGTGTCATGGCAGTGGCGGATTCTTGGTGTGTCGCTCTGGTGAGAAGGTCTCTTGATGACTGCTCACGAGAAATTGATCTGATCCGGATGGGAGTATGGGTGATGTTGAGAGTGTTTAGTGTTTGGCAGGGTTGGGCGTTGACTCACCCTGCTGAGCGCCATGAGGCTTTCCTAGGAGTTGGTGGGGATTCGGGTCTCACATGCCTTCTCCTTTCGGCAGCTCGTTGACCCTCGTTTTCGGTGTTCGTTTTTGTATTGGTCTTTCTGATTTTCGGATCACTTTTGCTTTTTCCTTTTTGTGTGGGTTGAACTTTGATGTTACTTTTTTCGGTATGGTGAGTTATCTAGCTAGTTTTTGTGGTTGGTGTGTGCTTCACGTGGTGTGGCTGCTTCGATGCTACTTGCATGGTTAAAAGAGGGGGCGTCTTGCTTCATGGAAATGGATGTTGATGTATGACATTCTCATCCATCTCTTGGTGCGCTTTAGGTCCCTAATTGGATGTTTTTTTAGCTTGCTCATGCTGCTACAGTCTACACTTCCTGCAACAACTCATGGTTTTTCACCTTTGTCGTCTCATGGTAGTTTATTATTTGCTTTTGTTAGTTTGTGTTGGGAAAAAAGTGCAAATAAACAACTTTATTCTCTGAACACCCGTCACACGTAACAAAAATAAACGATCTCGATCAAATCATGCACACACAAATTTAACGTGGTTCGACTCTTAACTAGCGCCTACATCCACGGATGAGAGAAATTCATTAGAACATCTTTGACACGATATGAGAATTACAAAAGACTCTCGTCCTAGTCATCCCGGCTTCCGGACCTTTCTTCTCTTTTTCCAATCTCACATCTTGTCTCTCCACCACGTTGGTTTTTATCTCATACCTAAAACTCTAACACGACTTGCCTTTATATATCCTACAACCAAAACCTAATCACATTCTAACTAGAAAACACAATCTCAATTAAACTAGGACTCCTAAACTTGCTCACCAAGAAAAATAATCATACACCAAAACAATTACTAATCCTATTCTTACTCAAACTCCTAAACTTACCACAGTCACTTACACAACCTAAACCTACGAAAACACAACCAAAATCCTATAACAACACAAAGTCTGAAACTTCAAAACTTACGACTAATTCAAATCCAATTAATTACATATGTTCCAATGCAATTAATTTGCATTTCTAGTTAGTTGACAAAACAAATCAACTCCAAGCCAAAAACGATTCCATCTTATCTTCTTCAATTTGGAACCATCAATACCTTTAATCATTCTTCTTTTAATTTGATAATTTAAGTCAAAACTCAACAGTTTGTGCCTTAACTTTGCTTATATATGTTGCTTTACACCGTTTTGTTTGTCTCACTAGGGTGCTTCTCGTATGGGTTCTTTCTCATGACCAGCTATTTTGTCTTCCTTATTTTTTGATTAATCATATCAGTTATTCTCGTTCAAAAAAAAAAAAGAGTATATATTAATCACGAGTGATTTACTAATTTTTCTTTCTCAAAAAAGGAAATAAATAAAGTGGAGGAAAAAAGTGGTCCAAAGTTGCAACAAGAATGGGGTTTATAAGTGAAAGGGATCCAAAGGACACCTACATCAATCAAACAAAAAACTCCCAAAAAATAAATAAATACTATTTCCTTCACTCGCCTTCCACAGATTCCATCATCTTTTTCACTGCACTCATATTATTACTCTTATTTTGGCTAGCTCGGTTTACTAAAGCCAACAATATTTTGCCAATTAATAATGTATTATGTTTCAAATAACTGTCACATTTAAGATTAGTATACATTTTTTATTGCTTAGGTGTAACAGATTAATTTTAGTCATTGGTATTTTGTTTTTTTTCCCCCTGATATTTTAAAAATAATTTTAGCTTTATTTCTAGCTAGTTCTCTTCCTTGAGGAGTTTAAGGTACTGTTTTTAGCTCTTTGGTTCCATGAAAGTTCTGCAGCTTTCAATAGATACGTAGGGGACAGAAAAAAATGGCAGAATTGAGGATTCTTTCAATAAATTTTCCACTTACGCATGCTTCTAGTTGTAGACCTTAGTTAATTAATATAGTCCAAAAAAAAAAATGATAGAGTTAATTGAAAAGTAAAAATACAATATACTTGTGTTAGAAAAATAAAAATCTCTAGTTTGGGTGATGATCGATGAACAGGGCAAAAGGTAGAGGAGCCAGAGGGTAAATTAAAACTAAAAAGGCCTAACTTAGAAGGGTATTTTAGGTACGCTACACTAATTACCTCTCATTAATTAGTGTACAAATGATGTTAGCAAAGTTGCATGACTAATGTTGTTTAACCTTTGTGTTTAAATTAGTGTATGCTGATGATCTCAGATTAAGATCACTAGATATTCTTTGTTGTTGATTTGCATCAGCAACCAATATATATATATATACACATATTTATAATGACAATATTACAAAAGGCCATCAACATATTTATATAATTGCACCCAGCTAGTTAGCATCACTGCATCAGCTGCAGGAGCTTTGATTTAATTAACACACTAATCTAGACAATACAAGAACTTAATAATTAATACAGATTTGATCATCATAATCATGATCACCACCACTAATTAAGCACCCTAGTGGGCCTGGGGCATGATCTAGATCATTTTCTCAAGTACATCACTCTTTAATTTCTTCTCCTAATTAATCAAGTAGATATATATATATATATATATATATATATATATATTATATATTGTGGTACTGTCTCTCAGTTGATGATTGATGGGGGGGAGTAATTCAAGCAGCAACAACAGTGGGGGACTTTTTTGACGCATTGGTATTAGTATGAGGGCTTTTATGGTTATTTTTTTCTTGATCAGATTGGTGCTGGGATGACATAAGCTGATGGCTCACCTTCTCTTTTCTCTCGTCTTGCTTCATCTGCTCTTCTCTGCATTCTAGGCTACAAAATGCTGCATCTCCCCTGAAATTAATTTTAACCATAATATAATAGTATATTAGTAATTCCTTAAATTAAATAATACAGTAGTTTTTTTTTTTACCATTGATTATTCTTGGGAAATACCTGCAGGTAGTTTATTTTATTGATGGAACAAAATATTACGTATTTGTTACATGTACAAAAACTACAGATGAGGCTACGTGAATTAATTTATATACATGGTGAATAAAAAAAACACTGTAATTAAGGAATAATGAAGAAGAAAGCTATTTTTTTAACAGCAGCATAGAAAATTAACTTTCAGGAAAGAGAAAAGTTTTTTTAAACGCATTAATTATATTGCAGTAGGAGGATTTTCTTTTTGGTTGAAAAAAAAAAAAGTATTTTTTAACGAAATGATCGACGTACGGACGGTCCATCTACTACTAACGAAATCACAGAAGGGATATAATATGGTGAGGAATTAATTTATCTGGTGCTAGTTTTTAGAGTAATATAATAAAAATACAAGTTAATGTGATATGTATATATATATAAGTAAATATTCATTGCTAATGACGCATCTCGATCCAAAAGTTAAAAGCAATATATCTGATCATATATATATATAGAAATTAATTTCAAGTTTAAAATTAATCCTGTACTTTGATAAAAAAATTAAAGAAGAAGAAGAAGAAGAAGATGATTTGTTGTACCTATACA
Organism: Daphne laureola; assembly: GCA_038382905.1. Classification (NCBI taxonomy): domain Eukaryota; kingdom Viridiplantae; phylum Streptophyta; class Magnoliopsida; order Malvales; family Thymelaeaceae; genus Daphne; species Daphne laureola. The sequence continues at coordinate 8,661 of JBBYHH010283661.1, forward strand.
TATAGATATCTCTCCCAGGAGCCAAAGGGCGTCTACAAAGACCACAAGACATCAAAAAGTGAGCAGTCTGATTATCCAGGCCGCCATGGAAATAGCTTCTCAGCGGCGGCGCATCCACATCAACGACGGTGATCCCCGTCATACTGGTAGTTCTCTTGATCATCGGAGGGCGAGGGCGCTTTCCTAACAGCATGTCTCTCTCTAGACTATACTAGACTATACTATATATATATATATATATATGTAGATATACGTACCCAGTTAATTAGCTAGTTCATGTAGAGAGAGAGAGAGTGAAAGAGATGTTTTGTTGAAGCTGGTTCTAGGTGATGAGCATGGCCAAAGTGAAAATGGAAGAGAGGAATTATATTGAAAAGAAGAGAGACAAAACAAATATGACCTGTCCCACTTTTTTTTTGTGTCTTTTCCATGTCATTGATTATAAATAATTCACAATGTTAATAAATTTGTATAATATATATGCAACGCCGTTAATTATTTATAATACGTAAAAAATACAAAATAATCCTTAAATTTTTAAATTTATTATGAATCGGTCACTAAATTTTTTATTTAGCTGAATAAACGACTGAGCTTTTAAAATTGTATTAATTTCGCCTCTAGTTTTGAATTCTCATGATTTTTCACCCAGAAGAACGATGCAAATTGAGCAAAAAGTTTAATATAAAGTCTCTCTAACTATCTAATTAAAAAAAAAACATACATTAAAATAATATCACTGAAAAAGTCAAACGCGGTTAGAGTAAATGAAAACGATGTAATATTCTCTTAACCTGTGTGTGTTTTTTTAAATCGAACAGTTAGAGACTTTAGTTTTAATTTTATGTTCAAACTGCATCATGTATTTGCTTGAAACATCATTAAAAATAAAATGTAGTGGCTAAATTAGAACAATTTTAAAAATTAATTGTTTATTTAATTAGATAAAAATTTCATTGATCGATTCATGCTTTTGCTTTTGCAATATAAGGAGAGCAGATAATTGGTGAAGAAGAGAGTTGAGAGAATCTTGGCCGTTGCTTTGCGCCTGATCCATGTCCCACCCACCTCTCAATTGCTTATCTATTCATCGCTCTCATTTTATTTTGTTTTTATTCCTTTTCCTTCTCAATTCTAATTATAATATCAGTCTTAATCTTGTTCGGTATATAATTCTTAAGGATATTTTTTTTTTTTTTTTATATATCAAGTTTTTTTTTTTTTCATTATAATTATTATATATATAAAGAGATATAAAAAAAAATATCATTTTTAAGAAATGATTCTAACACACCCGTTAACATTTCTCTCTATCGATAATGAAGGGTGTTCAAATCAAGCAATTATATAGGCAGTTGATAACTTACGGTACTCCAACTATATAATAATCACTTATGCTTCGTCTAGAAACGTAGTAATACAAATTGATTTTCCAAGATGGTTACATGTGTTATTTTTTTGTCAAAAAATTATGCAACTTGGGATACTCTATCCTGACTTTGTGTCAACCTAATAATAAATGCTTAGTAACAAGTGTATAATCGTAGTTAAATTGTCATTTATTTATACCAATGTACTAAAAAAAACAAGAAAATGTAAAAAACCGTAAAAGATAAAAAACCGTAACTTAACAAAATAACAAAAACAAACCGTGTGTTTATGAAAAAATTAAAAGATAAAAAAAAAATTAAAAAAAATGTAAAAGATAAACTGAAAAATAAGAGATAAGAAGTGAGAAAATAAGGAGAAAAACACGAAAATAATGAAATATTAAACTGACTAAATGAGTTTGGAAATATTTGGGATCAATGTGTAAAATGAATAAAAGTAAGAGGTACTAATAAAGATTTGTAACAACAACAATAAAAAAACCTGTAAATAAAAAAATACAAAATCCAAGAAAATACAAAAATATAGAAATGTCTAAATAAGAAAATTGAAAATATATGGAACTAAAGTCCAAAAGGAATAAAAGTAAGAGAGAATAATTTAGTTTTGATTAATCAATTGCATGATGTTTAATTTAATGTGAGATATTTAATTAAAAAAAATAACATGAGCTTACACACTCCAACCTAGCTAGCTACACCCTTTGAGAAAAAATTAGATTAAATAGTTTTTTATTTTAAAAAAATAATAAATAAATAAATAAATAAAGTTATATATTGTGGTAATAGCCTCAGGCCGGTGGCACACTCAACCAAATAATTGTAACTAATTCCAAATGTTATAGTCCTATAGGCAGGCACCCCCACGTACACATACTTTTGTTATTGTAACTAAGTAAACTAACCATATATCTACACACTTGTCGAAGCATTTACATGTGTGCACACATGTTTGCATTCTCTTGCATCGAATCAAGTACACATACATTATACTTTATTTATTTAATTATTTTTTTTAATAGTTACCTTTTTTTTTTTTAATATCTAATCTATATACTTTTGTATTCTATATTTTAACATATAAAATTATATAATTTATATACATAAAATAAATCAACGTATCTAGTTTCAGGAAATATTTTTTTAAAAATTTCTTTCTAATAAAATATTGAGTTAATCAAAAATTCGAAAATCAAACGTAACAATTAAATAGGGACGGGGAGTATATATGTTCGTGAATAAGTAATACTAGTAGCTATAAAATTAGAAGTCCTCGACACTTCACCTAATGATTATGTTCTTGAGGACATTTGTAGAAATCTCGAGTTCGAATTTTTGATATCTCAAACCTCTTATCCTCTTTCTATATATATAAATAAAAAAAGCTATAAAATTAGAAAGAATATTAGTTTATGCAATTCCTCATACGTACTACTGATAATAAACCAAAGAAATTTTGTTTTTTGGGTGATAAACAGACTAGATAAGGTCTGAAATTAAAGTACTCTAAATATATATAGTAACATTTGTAACTAGTGGAATTTCAAAAGTAATCAATCTTCTAAGCAAACGCACGCATGTCAACTCAAGTCGAAAGGGTTCAACTACCTTAAGCAAAGAGATTTTAATAAATTAAATCGACAGGACTTATTTGAAAAGTTTCTGCATGCCTGGTGTCTAGCCATATACAACCCGGAAATAGCTCTAAAACATAATATTGCTGGACCGAAATCAATTATTTCCTTCATCCCCAAAAAAAATTATGAACATGGGGATTAATCCCGTAAAGTTTATATAGAAACAATTTGATACTACTTAAAAGTGTGTTAGTTTAAGAAGTGCAAAAATGCCTCTCCTAGGTTTTGCCTAGCCCTGACCACCGCTAAGGCATCTTCATGTCTGCCATGCCGGTCTTTTGTCGGTTGTGAGTCTCCTGTCACCAACAGCACAAGCCATTGTCCTTGGTCAATTCTTCCACCTCGTGCTCATCCGGTTTTTTCTATGCCCTTGTGTCGCTTGATGCCTTGTTGGGGTCTCTGCACCTGCATCTCCGCTAGGTTTTTCGTCGATGTGCCCTCCTTCGTAGTTCGTATCCCTCCCTTTCCTATCTCTCACACCACATATGTGTTGTCATGGGAGGATCGCTCGTCTAGCTTGCTGCTCGGGCTCGTGATTCTCGCACAGGCATGTAACTCTCGTTCTATCCTTGTTTGGTTGAGCCTTTCGTTATTGCTTTCGGTGGTCGTCTCGCCTGAATGTCGATCCTCGCTGACTTCTGCGTTCCCAATTGGTGATTGGATCTTCCACAGATGAGGTTGTGGCAATGGATTAGAATATGGGGGAGCCGGGGAACTGTCGCTTCACGAGGAGCCATGATTCTCTAGATTGGGAGTAGCTTTGGAAGCAAGGACCACTAGGTTTGCTCCGTTATTTTTTCTTAAGCCTCATTTGTTTGATTTTGCGTTTTTCTCGTATGTGTTTTCCTTCCGTTGTTATTTGTTTGAAGGCTTTGTCGGTTTTATTAGGTAATTTTTATTGGTGGTATGGTCGCTCTGATAGCACATGCATAACGACGGAAAGTTTTACTTCATGTAAATGGATGGTGCTATATGACATTCTCATCTAATC